>CAUYQU010098438.1:0-25806 GCA_963574635.1 Cheracebus regulus | reverse complement strand
CTACAAGGCTACAGTAATCAAAACAGCATGGTACTGGTACCAAAACAGAGATATAGACCAATAGAACAGAACAGAGGCCTCAGAGGCAACACCACACATCTACAACCATCTGATCTTTGACAAACCTGACAAAAACAAGCAATGGGGAAAGGATTCCCGGTTTAATAACTGGTGTTGGGAAAACGGGCTAGCATTGTGCAGATAGCAGAAACTGGACCCCTTTCTGACACCTTACACTAAAATTAACCCCAGATGGGTTAAACACATAAACATAAGACCTAACGCCATAAAAACCCTAGAAGAAAACCTATGCAAAACCATTCAGGACATAGGCATAGGCAAGGACTTCATGACTAAAATACCAAAAGCATTGTCAGCAAAAGCCAAAATAGACAAATGGGATCTAATTAAACTCCAGAGTTTCTGCACAGCAAAAGAAACAATCATTAGAGTGAACTGGCAACCAACAGAATAGGAAAAAATTTTTGCAATCTACACATCTGACAAAGGGCTAATATCCAGAATCTACAAAGAACTAAAACAGATTTACAAGAAAAAAACAAGCCCATCCAAAAGTGGGCAAAGGATGTGAACAGACACTTTTCAAAAGAAGACATATATGAGGCCAACAAACATATGAAAAAATGCTCATCATCACTGATTATTAGAGAAATGCAAATCAAAACCACATTGAGATACTACCTCAGGCCAGTTAGAATGGTGATCATTTAAAAATCTGGAGACAACAGATGCTAGAGAGGATGTGGAAAAATAGGAACACTTTTACACTGTTGGTGGGAGTGTAAACTAATTCAACCATTGTAGAAGACAGTGTGGTGCTTCCTCAAGGACCTAGAAATAGAAATTCCGTTTGACCCAGCAATCCCATACCCAAAGGATTAGAAATCATTCTATTATAAAGACACATGCAAACGTATGTTCATAGTGGCACTGTTTACAATAGCAAAGACCTGGAACCAACTCAAATGCCCATCAACAATAGACTGGACAAGGAAAATGTGGCACGTATACACCATGGAATACTATGCAGCCACAAAGAAAAATGATGAGTTTGTGTCCTTTGTAGGGACATGGATGAATCTGGAAACCATAATTCTCAGCAAACTGACACAAGAACAGAAAATCAAACACTGCTTGTTCTCACTCATAGGCGGGTGTTGAACAATGAGAACACATGGACACAGGGAGGGGAGCATCACACACTGGGGTCTGTTGTGGGGGGCCAAGGGAGGGACAACGTGGGGGTGGGGAGTCAGGGAGGGATAACATCGGGAGAAACACCAGATGTAGGTGACAGGGGGATGGAGGCAGCAAACCACATTGCCATGTATGTACCTATGCCACAATCCTGCATGATTTGCACATTTACCCCAGAACCTAAAGTACAATTTAAAAAAATTTTGAACTTGAAAAAAAGAACTTAATAAATAAAATAAAAGTTTTTGTCCTGTTGTATTTTTATTCATTTTACTTAAATTTTCCCCTTATTTTACTATGAATGATACAGTGAGCAAGTTTGTCCTTTTCTTGATCTCAAGAGATAATCTTTCAAAATCTCATCAACCTATTACCTACTATTTTGTTTGTAGTAGTGCTTTACTGGGCTAAGAGCTTTCTTCCATTTCTTGTTCCCTTAAAGTCATATATCAGAAATGAGTGTTTCCTTTTATCTAATATGTTTGCATCTATTGAGATATGTATTTGTTTTTTCTGTTGTGGTTGTTAATAATGTAGCACAGCATTCTTTATTAAAATGTTAGACATCTTTATTATTTCTGAAAAAAACTATATTCATCATGATGCATGAACTAATTTATATATAACAAGATTATATAGGCATTAGAGGAGCTAAAATTTTATTTAGAATTTTGGCAACTATTTGAGTAAAAATCTGTGATTTTCCTACTTTGCTATATTCTAGTTGGGTTTTGTTGAGCATTAGCTATTGGAAATTTTCTCTTGCAATTTGTAGACTTTGTGAAATTATTCAAACTTAATGCTGTAGAACTTTAAATTATTTGAGTTTTGATAGGAATGTGACTTAGTGGCCTGAGTCATGTAGCATGCAGTTACAATTTCTGCTTCTCTGATTATACATCAATTCCTTTCTTTATTATTATACTGTAGATGATTAGGAAAAGCCAGGGCTAGATAGATCCACTTCAAGTCTATTACCCCTCTTTCTGGAATGTTAAAGCAATCTTCCTTAGATTGCAGCAAACTGTAATCAATCAAATTTCTGTAACATATGTATTAGACTCTTATAGATATTGTTGCAACCCTGTTAAATTCTTCTATGTCTGTCTGTATACGTAAAACCTTAACTTCCTCGCTGACCCCATTTATTTGGATTCTGTGTTACCTGGGTTTTCATCCTCAAATCCTAAAGCTTTGCACTCAAATAAACTCTATATACATATAAAGTATAAAGTTTATTTATATATATGTATATATAAAATGAGGCACAAGTACAGATTTCTTACATGTATATATTGCATAAGAATGAAGCTTTTAGTACTCATCATCCAAATAGTGAACATTGTATGCAACAGATCCTTTTTTTTTTTTTTTTTTTTTTTTGAGACAGAGTCTTGGTCTGTCACCAGGCGCCAGGCTGGAGTGCAGTGGTGCGATCTCGGCTCACTGCAACCTCCGCCTCCCAGATTCAAGCAATTCTCCTGCCTCAGC
This sequence comes from Cheracebus regulus, assembly GCA_963574635.1. Lineage (NCBI taxonomy): Eukaryota > Metazoa > Chordata > Mammalia > Primates > Pitheciidae > Cheracebus > Cheracebus regulus. The sequence continues at coordinate 23,097 of CAUYQU010098438.1, read as the reverse complement.
CTCCCGAGTAGCTGGGACTACAGGTGCATGCCACCACGCCCAGCTTATTTTTGTATTTTTAGTAGAGACAGGGTTTCACCATGTTGGCCAGGATGATCTCGATCTCTTGATCTCGTGATCCACCCGCCTCAGCCTCTCAAAGTGCTGGGATTACAGGTGTGAGCCACCATGCCTGGCCAAGAGATACTTTTTCAACTCTCACCCACCTCTCATGCTCCCACCTTTGTAGACCCCAGTGTCTATTTTTCTAATTCATATGTCCATGTGTACAAATTGTTTGGCTCCCTCTTATAAGTGAGAACATGCTGTGTTTAATTTTCTTTTTCTGGGTTATTTCACTTAGGATAATGCTCTCCAATTCCATCCATGTTGTTTGAAAGACATGATTCCATTTTTTTTTTAATGGCTGAGTAGTATTCCATGTTATATAACACATTTTATTTTTCCAGCTTTCCACCAATGGGCACTTAGGTTGATTTTATATCTTTGCTATTGTGAATAGTGCTGCAATAAACATAAGAGTGCAGGTGTCTTTTGATAATAATGATTTCTTTCTCTTTGGATATAACCCCAGAACTGGAATTGCTGAATGAAATTGTAGTTGTATTTTTATTTTGAGAGATCTCCATACTGTTTTCCATTAAGGTTATGGTAATTTACCTTCCCACCAACAATGTATAAATATTCCCTTTTCTCTAAACCCTTGGCAACATTTGTTGTTTGTGTACGTTTTAATTATAGCCAAATGAGGTGTATAAGATTGTATCTTATTAGGACTTTAATGTGCATTTCCTCATGTCTTGTGCTCCAATAAATTCTTTACATAATCTGATTTTCTGAATCGAATTACATGTTTGACAACTTCAACTACCTTTTTATGTTTATTCACATAAATGTGTGAACAAACAAGTTTATAGTATACTTTTAATAGATTTTTTTTCTGTGTCTGTTGGATGTGTAGTGAGGTATATATATTTATTTCTTCTCCATCAATGTTGCTCAAAGTTTACCAGTTTTATCCTCCTTTAAAAAAGCAGAGGCTTTGTTGGTCATTTTATGTTTTAGGTTTTTAAAAAAATTTTTTTCTTAAGTTTTTAGACTTCAGGTGCAGATACCATTCTCTTTTCATTAATGCCTTTTCAGAAAGTCTCATGTTCAATTACTATTCCTTCCATAATTCAGTTGATTTAATCAAATATGCAAAAGACTTTAAAGGAGAACCTAATCATTTTTTTTCTGCTGATAATTAACTTTTTAAATTAAGTTTTAGTAGGTGTTTTATGAATGTTGGTTTTATCATGATTATTAAAATTTATTAGACCAAATGGTATAAAGTTTATAAGTTAAAGAAATATTAAATCTGTAACCTATTTTACAAGTATTATTGTTTTGCAGTAATTAATTAATTAATGCCTTTATAGCATTCTTATTAGCATACTTAAGAGTTTGCTTATGGCTAAAATGACCACAGAGAAAAATCATAAATTTCTGATACTGAAATGTCAAAAATCTCTGTCAAATAGGAATTTTTCAGACCTCATTATTAAAAATTAAAGTTTGTAAATGAGACATTTGTCTGCAGTTAATATGCCATTTGTTTACAAAAGAAAAATAAGTTCCAAGTACTTTTAAACTTCAAAAGATAGTTACTGAGAATATTAGGTTGTTTATGTGATAGGACTATATATTGGGATTCTATAATTCAATATCTTCTAGAAGCTATTTTGTTCTATACTTAAAAGTAAATTTTAAAGCAATTACAGTTTAATGAATGTGACAACACATAGAAAAATAATTTCTCATTATTTATTTATTTATTTAGAAACTAAGAATTTTTCAAACAATCTTATACAATACAGTCAGTTCAGAACATTAAGAATCTAAAGGAGGTCCAGGTGCGGTGGCCCACGCCTGTAATCCCAGCACTTTGGGAGGCCAAGGCGGGCGGATCACGAGGTCAAGAAATCGAGACCATCCCGGCCAACATGGTGAAACCCTGTCTCTACTAAAAACACACAAAAAATTAGCTGGGCGTGGTGGCGCTCGCCTGTAGTCCCAGCTACTCGGGAGGCTGAGGCAGAAGAATTGCTTGAACCTGGGAGGTGGAGGTTGCAGTGAGACGAGGTCACGCCACTGCACTCCAGCCTGGTGCCTGGCGACAGAGTGAGACTGTCTCAAAAAAAAAAAAAAAAAAAAAAAAAAGAATCTAAAGGAGACGGTGTTCTTCAAGTTCCCAATTGGATATCTTCCAAGTGCACTTTCCTTTCTTTCCTGCTCTAGAACTTTTTAATAAACTTCCACTCCTGCTCTGAAAAAAAAGAACAACAACAACAAAAAAAAGCTAAGGAAGACAAATAATCCAATTTCATTCATTTAGTATACCTCTCATCAGCAAGTACTCATTTATTCAAAAAACACTTGATTTTTTAATATGTGCCTAGCACTATGCTCAGTATTTTTATATATGCCATTTTATTTAATTTATTCCTTACATAAAATAGATTTTAATGATTTTTAATGAGGCCAGAGATGTTAACTGAATAGGATCACACCTTTATTAAATGTCATAATTATTTCTGCCAGCAAATATATTTTACTTTTCATTTTATTGTATTGTGTGTGTGTGTGTGTGTATAGATGATGAGAATGAAACAGTGTAAAACATTAATTAAATTTTTTTTATGTAAATTGCATTTGTCAATCAATAATAAATCAGAACATCTAATCTGAGTTTCTAATGTTTCAAAACCACTTTTCTTAAGAAATGTGGTTTACAAACTGTAATTTAATTGACAATTTCCTTCAAAGTGACCAAGTATTTGCAATTGACCGTTTTTTACCCTGCGCTTTATCTTGACCAACCTTTGGTGAGGCTTGTCTTTTATCTTTAGGACCCTGAACTCTGCTTACTTCCAAGCCTGAACAAGCACAAAAACAAACAAACAAAAAGTGAAATGTGATCTCTTTCCCTGGCTTTCCTGGGACTTGTCTGAGCATAGCAGGACAGTTTTTGTCAGAAATCATTGGTTGTTTTCCCTTGTTTGTCCAACTTCCCCTCTAATGATTGTGCTCATCTCTGCTTGTCTCCTTGTTACCCTATTAAGGAAAATTATTTTTCTGCTTGGTTTTGAAACGTTAGAGTTGTTGAGATCTAAAGCAGTCTCCCATTGGAATAGTCGTTCTTTTTAACTGAAGTGTCTTCCTATCTTAGTACTTGTTTGTCTTTATCTGACATAAGTGTAAAGAAGCCCTAGAAATTGTAAAGGGAATTTAAATGGCTTTACTTTTGCCGTATTTATACTGCCTAGGGAATACAACTATATTTTTCTAGGATAAACTGGAAGGGCAGATGGGGAAGAAATAGTTGTACCAAATTCAAAAAACAAAATGACAACAAATTAAGTTATAGATCTAATTGGCTTTTATTTGTGATTCATGAATAAAGGCAACCTTTATTCTACAAAATAGAATGAGAGCTCTCAATAGACAATAGCAGAACACTGGATTCTTTAAACTGGGAGCAAGGAAATAGAACAAAGAAAAAAATCTGATTCGCTAGCATCAGGTTACATCAGGTTACCTTTTTGTAATTAATAAAGCAGAGGGAATTTTCTTATTATTGACTAAGGTAAACTGGAATCTCTTTTCTTCAAGAAAAAAATAATGGTCAGTTTTGATATCCATCTGTTACCGTAGGTATGCAGGGCAGGACAGGGCCTCTCCACAACAGGAATGTTGGGAGACAATAATGTGATGATCAGGTGGTTGTTAATTGTCTCTCTGAAATAATAATTTGTCACAGCCAGTTCTGGGGAAAGGCAGTCTCCCTATGGATAGGAAAAAACCTGAGAACGGGTGATCAGCAGCTTCCCAATAAGTTCTCAGGAGGTGGGCAAGTGAGCTCAGATTTGTGCATTAAGAGACAAAATGGCAGATGTTTCAGGGGCATTCCACCAGTAAAGGGAAGAATGCCTCATTAGAGCATGTGCACAACTCCAGTAAGCACACTGCACATACTCACTTCCCAAGTGCTAGTGGGCCAGTACACATGTGGGCAGCTCAGCTCAAGGAAAGAATCAAGGGAAAAAGAATGCAAAATGCTGGAAGTAGGCCAGCATATAAAACCCTAAGTCCAAAGTCAAACGGGGCACTTGACCTCCAAGATGCCCACTTGGCCTTCTTCCAATAATACTTTACTTTCTTTTAATTTCTGTCCTAAAGCTTTTTAATAAATGTTCACTCCTGCTCTAAAACTTGCCTCAGTCTCTTTTTTTTTTCTGCCATATTCCCCTCAGTCAAATTCTTTCTTCTGATGAGGCAAGAATTGAGTTTGCTGCATACCCATACAGATTCACCACTGGTAACTTGAATCCCATCCCTGATAACACATCTGCTTCCTTAAGGTTTCAATTTGACTAGTTTGCATTTAGCATGAGTGACTCTATTTTGTTTTGGTCTGAAATGTTGATGCCTAGTGCAAGAGCTCTGCTCAAAACAATGGCCTCTTTTGTTTTACCTCAGATAGAGAATCTCAAAGCTATGTGCTCGTCTATTGAAGGTTTATGAGTTAAGAAATAGAATATTCTCTTTTCTGAAAACAGCAAATCCTAATTTTATTTGCAGTTCAGAAACACATTTTTAAAATCATTGTAAATAACGATTGTATGTGGCTGCATAAAAATATGTCTACTATTAACTAAGAAATAAAATTAATTTCAAAACTTCATGTTATCTGGGAAATTAGAATTTAAATTTAAAAAAAGAATGCCTTTAACTATTGTTGTTCGTATGTCAGTAAAAAGAGTCACATTCTGAAAATATTTGAAGAGATTTATTCTGAGCCAAATATGAGTGACCAATGGCCTATGACACTACACTCAAGAGATTCTGAGAACATGTGCTCAAAGTGGTCAGAGTACAGCTTGGTTTTATACCTTTTAGGGAGACCATGAGACATCAATCCATACATGTAAAATACACATTGATTTGGTCCAGAAAGGCAGGATAACTGGAAGTGGGGCTTCCAGGTCAAAGGCAGATTCACAGATTCTTGTCTTGGAAGAAATAATTAAGTCAAGAGACATGCATTGATAGATAAGCGGCAGCAAAGTTATTTAAAGGGACAGTACACTCTGAAAGTCAAGTAAGAGCAGGCTGCCTGAGAATGAGTGTCAACTGACACTGGGGAACCCTCTTTAAAGGAATCTTACATCATTATTCATAAAAGTGGCATGAAGGGGTGTTGCTAGCATGCATGTTTTGGGTTGCCCCGTGGGTGTGCATGTGCTGTAACCATACATGCTAAGTGCATATGTCATATGTCTTATTAGCATGTTAAATCTCAACCCAGACGTGTGTTTTTTACTATTATAATGAACAAAAGGTTACCTTTAAGGTGAGCCAAGTGGAAGTGTGCATGCTTGCTACTGAGGAAAGTCCCTATTGAAGTTATTTCCTACTAGGGCCAGATAAGTCCCAGTTTAGGGCCAGATAATCCTCACCACAATTACATATGTGACTATTTTTTTTTCTGATTTTTAGTGGTGCACTGATTTCTACCGTGACAAAGTTTCCAGGGTTTCATGTCTCCAGGGTTCCCTTTCCCGTGCATGGCTACCTATCTACCTACTCTAGCAGATGTGTTCTTATACATTTATCACTGGGGTTCCAATGAAAAATTAATGTCATGAATAGAGCATTGGTTGGAGAAAAAATGTCTTTAAAATAAAATTAAATGTGTTTCATGAAATGTTAATTTTCTTATATGTGATTCTATACTATATATTAATTAGTTTAGTTTGGTCTTTTTTCTGGGAGTGAAAGAAATTTATGTATTTTCCCTACAACACATTTTTTTGAAATATATGTCATGCATTATTTATGCCCAAGTTATTTCATTATAAAAGTTTGAAACATGGTTTTAAAAAATATCTTCATACTTTACTAGTATTCTGAAGTAGGGGAAATAAAAGTTTTGGGAAGATTATTAGCTTTAATCTACAGGATTGATCTGTATTTCTTAGAATAAAATTGTAAGATAGTATAGTCAAAAAGCAAATACGAAGCCTTATTTTTTCTTCTGTATCCCAGTGTTTATAAGTTCATGACCCAGATTCTCATTATAGACCTTGTTAGTCCCATGTTGCTGGCATTTCAAACTACAATCACAATAGCAGAAGACATAGCGGCATCTCAACTCTGAGAATGAAGACACAGGACCAAAATATCTATGATTTTATATATCAAAATATATGCCCAACTTCAAATATCATGCAAATTAAATATATTATTTATATTTTATCAAAATAGTGCATGACTCAAAACAAATCTACCAATTAGGAAAAAATATATACTGGTATGTCAGCTATAATTAAAAGTAATAATGAAAAAGTGAATTATTAATAATAAAAACAAAAAGCAGAAGAAAATTATATCTGCATAGAAATTGAATTTGTTAATACCTATTATTAACATTGTTACATCCAATGAGAACACATGGACACAGGGAGGGGAATATCACACACCCAGGCCTGTCAGGGAGTAGGGGGCTGGGGAAGGGATAGCATTAGGAAAATATCTAATGTAGATGACGGTTTGATGGGTGCAGCAAACCTCCATGGCATATGTATTCCTATGTAACAAACCTGCACATTCTGCACAAGTATCCCAGAACTTAAAGTATTATAATAATAAATTAACTGGTTAAATAAAAAACAAAAACATTGTTATATCAAGGCAGAAGATGGTGAATGATATCAGAAGACAAAGCAGCAATGAACAAATATAGAAAATATTTTAAAAATCCAAAGCTCCACTGCTTGATATAGGCATGGAATATTCACAACAATATAGAGTTAAATTAAAATAAGGCTTTATAGCAGCAATGATGTATATTTTGAAAATTTATGTGTCAAGCTAGCAGCAGTAATGTATATCCTGAAAGTGTATGTGTCAATCTACTTTTAAAAGTACCTACATTTTTATTGTTAAAAATAAGCATCAAGAAGCCCTTAATCATCAAAGTGTCACGATTTAACATCCTGGAATTTGTACATACTCACAGGCATGCAGGTAAATGTGTACACACTCATACTTGTACAGGAAACTTCAGCCCAGCGTGACGAACAGTACACACACACACACACACACACACACAAATAGTACTTGACCACCTACAATTGCATACAACAAAATTTGTTTGGTTTTGTTACAATTGCAAGCAGCTACAGCTTTAAAGAATAATATTACCCAATGAACAGTCTGGATCTCCAGTGAGTGATTTCTTTACATCTGAAATGCACATTTTTACATTGTTAGAAAATATACAAACACAAGAGAAGAAACAGGCAGGCACAAAGCAGGCAACAAAAAATTTGTATTGAAATTTATATAAAACAATCACTAATACAGGCCAATATATCTTAGAAACAAACAGTTTTAGTACTTTAATATAAATGCCAGGAAATTAAATAACTTTTTTGTTGAAAGAAATGTGCTAAGTATTCTCAGAAGTAAAAAGCAGTTCCTACTACCGTGGATTTCAGCAAAACACAGTGCCCAATTAAGATTGGGAATGAGATCTAAATTCTTGTTTAACACTAGTGACAGGGCATGGTACACAGGTTCATTTTTTGGATCCTGAAAGGGGTTTGGTCAATGAATCAATGGCCTTGGTTTTTTAATTCATCAAGCACAATGCAGTGCATATATGTTTTGAAAACAAAAGGAAAAGGAAGTCCATAGAAATATAAGTTTTCTACAGAATGTTCCTTTAAAAGAGAATGTGATATTTCTTTCTTTAGGCACACAATATTAATTTATGATGGCATTGTATAAAATGCTTTACTTAATTATTTAAAGCTGCCTTTCTCGAATGAGAACAAACTTCTTAAGAGCAAGCACTTCATACACTGTTGGTGGGAATACAAATTAGTTCAGCCATTTTGGAGAGAAGCTTTCCAATTTCTTTAAGAACTAACAGTTAAACTACCATTCAACACAGCAATTCTATTTTTTGATATATATCCAAAGGAAAATAAACTGTTCTATCACAAAGACACATGCACCAGCATGTTCATCACATCACTCTTCACAGTAGCAAATACGAGAAATCAGCCCAAGTGCCATCAATGGTAGATGGGATAAAGAAAATATGGTACATATACACTGTAGAATACTACACAGCCATAAAAAAAGAATGAAAACATGTCCTTTGCAGCAGCACGGATGTAGCTGAAGGCCATTATCCTAAACAAATTAACTAAGGAACAGAAAACCATATATTGCATGTTGTCACTTATAATCTGAAGCTAAACATTGGGTATACGGGAACATAAAGATGGGACCAATAGACACTACAATAGGAAAAAAAAAAAAAAGAAGAGGGAAGGAAAGTGGGGAGAAGGTTGAAAAGCTACCTATTAGATACCATGCTCACTACCTGGGTGATGGATTCAGTCATACTCCAAACCTCAGCATCATGCAATATTCTTTTGTAAAAATCTGCACATGTATTCCTTGATTATAAAATAATTTTACAATAAAATGATAATTGTATTTTTTTTTAAAGTAGTGTTTTGGGGCCAAGATAGCTGACTAGAAGCAGTGGGTGTGTGCCACTGTCATGCAGAGGAGATAGAATGGTAAATACAAACTAGCTCTTCATGTGAATTGTCCAGGAGGTCACAGTGGCATTCATCAAGGAAGCATTGGTGACCTATGGAGAGCAGACAGGAGTGAAGCAGGACAATTACCCATCAAACACTGGCACAGAGGGAAAAGAGGCTCCCCATCATAGGGCAATGATAAATGAGTGAGAGCTCCTGGGGACCCACATTTCTGCTATGGATTTTGCAATACTGGGCACCTGAGAGTCCCCCCCGACTCCTACCTCACCTGCCCCCCTGCCCTGGGACCTCCAGAATGACATAGAGAGCTACATGAAATTAGGACAGACCTACTGCTCATGCCCCAGGAAGCCCCAAGGGCCTTGGATTGCTGAGCATCCCATCACCAGCTGCCATAGCATCACCATCAAAAGAGGCCAGTCTATCTTCCATGCCTCCAATATAGGAGCTATATTCACAGTGCTGAGGAGTGGATAGACTGCAGGCTCTACCACCACTACACCTTGCCGGACAAAGCCCACTGCCCTGAGACCCAAACACAACCACCCTACCCCTGCCTGAGGACTCCAGCAGGTCCTAGCTCTCCATTTCCTCTGGGATAGGGTTCCCAGTGGTAACCTACAGGACTTCCTCAATTGCCGCTGCCATGAACCCCACCCCTCACCCTTGGGTGAGAACTATGAGCCCAAGAGCCATTGTCATCTGCCAGCATGCCACAGCTAGGGAAAAGTGGCCAGGCAGTTTTCCACACAGGCCTCTGCCCCTGCTACTGTTCACTGGCCAGGACCTCCCTACCTGCGTTCCTAGTACAACTGCCATACAACTACCTAATCACTTCAATTGGCAGTGGCTCTTTGTTTCTTTGGGGTGCAATTCCCAGAAACAACTGACAAGCCCTATGCCATTGCTACTGAAGCAGTACCTGTTCTTGCTTCCCTTTGGGCTGGGGAGTGAACAAAGGCCCTGATTGCTTTACTCACATCTACACCATGCTGCAGCTGTCATGCAAAGAGGAGGTCAGTCTCTCTTCTCTTCCTTCTGACTTCCTGCTCTTCCCCAGTCAGAATCCCTGGCTTTTGCCCACAACCTGACTTACCCAACTCTGTGGGGTAGAGCTCACAAAAACAAGTGACAGATCCTTTGCCATTGCCACTGCCAAATTTCCCACCCCTATTACCCCCAAACTACGGAGGGAACAAATAACCTGAGCTTGCCGAAGGGCTGTGATACATAGGCTCAAGGTCCAAGCCAAGATCTGTGGCCAGTACTTCAGTGGGAGAGGAACCCGTACTCTAGAACTGAGGGAGAGCATAGCTGAAATCATGAGGAAATAGAGGAGCTGGTTGGCTGAGTAGTAACATGTCTGCCTGCCATTACACTTAAGCACAATCTGCTGGATCACAGCCCAAACTAGATCAAAAACACTTTGCTAATATAACCCCCTATGAAACCAAGGGCAAGAATTCAGCCACAAAAAATATATACACTGCACAAAGCCTTGGCCCTCTACAAACAGCCAGAAATGAAGCCAAATGACAAGACTCAAATTATAACACAGCTAAAGGGACATTAGGCCACAAAGGTGAGAAAGAACCAGCAACAGAACTCTGGCAACTCTAAAAGCCAGAGTATCTTCTTGTTTCCAGAGAACCACACTGGCTCCCTAGCAGTAGTTCTTAATCAGACTGAAATGTCTTAAATGAGAGACACAGAATTCAGAATCTGGATGGCAATGAAGATCATCAAGATTCAGGAAAAATTTGAAATTTAATCCAAGGAATCCAAGAATCCAGCAAAATCATTCAAGATCTGAAAGACAAAATAGCCATTTTAAGAAAAAAACAAGTGATTGTCTAGAACTGAAAAGCATACTACAAACATTTCATAATACAATCATAAGTGTGATTATGAAATTATGAAATACACCAAACTGAGGGAAGAATCTGAGTTTTAAGACTGGTACTTCTACTCAACCCAGTCAGACAAAATTAAAAACAAATTAGAAAGAATGAACAAAACATCATTAAAACATAGGATTACGGAAAAAGATTAAACCAATGGCACACTGGCATCCCTGAAAGAGAAGGAAAGAGAGCAAGTAACTTGGAAAACATATTACTCTGAAAAAAACCAGACAAAGAAACATCAGAAAAGAAAATTAAAAGGAAAGAAAAAACACTACAGGTCAATATCTCTGATGAATATTGTTGCAAAAATTCTCAAAAAATCCTAGCAAACCAAATTCAACAATACATTAAAAATGTTATTCATCTTGACCAAGTAGGATTTGTCCCTAAGCGGCAAGGACGGTTTAATATATGCAAGTCAGTCAGCGTGATACAGTATATCAACAGAATGAAAGATAAAAACTGTATGATTATTTTAATTAATGCTGAAAAAAACATCTGATGCAATTCAACATCCCTTCATGATAAAAACTCTCGCAAATGAAAATTCTTAAGTGGCAAAAGTGATATTTGTAAGTCTCTTTATCCCTTCTCCTCAATCATTTTAAAAACAATAAAGCAATGTTTATTTTTATACCCATCTTCTTTCTTTTTAAAACACTTTATTATTTATTTAATTTTTAAATTTATAATCTTGATGCATAGTATTTATACATGTTTTTGGGGTACAATGTGATATGCTAATGCATGCAAACATAGCATAATGATCAAATCAAGGCAATTATCATACCCTTCACTTTAAAAACTTTCTCATTATGAAATACAACATACACCTATGATAATGCACAGAACAAATGTTTAGAGGTCCATAATTTATGTATAATGTGAACACCAATGTTCCACCAAGCATATCAAGAATTAGAACATTGGCAACTCCTAAAAGCTTTCCTAATACTAGTTTTAAATCACTACCCTCGTCTTTCCCTGCAAAGAACAGTATGGTGCCTTTCGTGGCAATCATTTATTTGCTTTTGCTTGTAATTTTACTTCTTAACTGTGCATCCCAAAACATTGTAGTAGCAGTAGTGGTAGTTTTCCTGTTTTTTGAATTAATCATATGAATGTGTGTGTGTGTGTGTGTGTGTGTGTGTCACAGCATATATGAGCTTTTAATATACATACACGTATATACATATATATAGTGTATATCTGCATGAATAATATATTGCATAAATAATTATATATATACAGTATATGTTATACATACTATATGTATGTAATATTTATACAGTATATATTTATATATGCATATAATAGAATATTTAAAATATAGTTTATATATAAATATATAATACATATATTTGTGTATATCACAGTATATATGTATATAACACATAGTATATTATATTTACAGATAGTATGTATATATGTTAATAATACATATATATGTATAAAATACATATAGCATATATTTTACATTATATATTTTATACTGTATATATGTATATATATATATAAAATCTGTGCCTTATAATTTTGAAATTTAGAACTCTTACAGTTTTATCTCCATCGTCTAATTTGTTCTATTGATTTTCATCAATATCTTCTCATCTCATATGCTCATATGTCTGGTCATTTCTTACTGCATGCTGGATCTTGTGCTGCAAAGTTATTTGAAAAACCATTTTGATGTTTAGTATGATGTGATCTACCTCATACTAAACAGGTAGAATATACTTTTTCTTGTGTCAGCTTCCACAGATCACCAGACCTAATAGACTCTGCAAACATTAGCATTCCTGGATAGCTTTAATCTAATTAAATAATTAAATTGGTCTAAAACTAGTATAAATTTTCTGGGAGGCTACCTACTTTTTATTCACTTTTCAACATGGAAATCAGCACTTTTGAGTATGAAAGCAAATGGATTGTGTTCACCACAGCCACTGAGGCAGACAGTCTCTAAAACGGTCTACTCTGACCCCTTCCCTTGGTGGCATGCCCTTGTGTAATTATCTCCCCTTGAGTTTTAGCCAGACCCGGTGATTCACTTCGAATCATTAGAATATGGCAAGAGTTGGGATGTTACTTCCTAGATTAGGTTCCGTTTCAAGAAGACTGCGACACCGTTAGGTTCACCTCACTGAGCATCCAGATAGATAGACAGATCGATAAATAGATATAGATAGATAGACATATAGATGCAGAAGTATATATCTCAGCTTTTGTAGGTGTGCTCGGGGGAAGTTACTTAATTTGCTATTACCAGATTTTTAATTTTTTTTTTATAAAATTAATTCATTGTTTATCAACCTAATTAGAATTAATACTTTTGCAATCTACTCTCCTTAGAAAATCAGAAATATGACAGAATTATACCCATAATCCCATACATTTTAAATTTATTGATCCACAAATTCAAATAATTCAAATTTGTACTTGTCTATTTTACTTCATAGTTTAACCCAAATAAAAACTGTAACCCTCTAAAACATTAAAATGAATAAATATTCCCTAAAACAAAAATTAGATAAATTGCAAAAGGGTTTTACCTTCTTTTTATTTTTTATTATTATACTTTAAGTTCTGGGGTACATGTGCAGAACGTGAAAGTTTGTTACATAGGTATACACATGCCACAGTGGACTGATCATAGTCATACAATAAATATTTCGTAAATGAAAAAGCTCATGCTTTGTTCAAAGTAGAGTTTTTATTTGTCCAACGCCTGTCTGTGCTGCTTATGTCCTTTTTATATGTGCACTCAACAGAACTAATATTCAAATTTAGCAAGATAATCAAGTATTTTTCTTGTGTGCAAATTTCCTAAAAGTACATATTAGTCTCTACTTACTTCAATACCTACTTTGTAATTAGAAATTAGTACCCATTTCCCAAATGTTCCTCAAGAAAAAGCCTTATATTGTTACACACCTTAGGTGTGCATATATGTTACCATAGGTGTGTATATATGTTACACACCATAGTTGGCTCCACTTCAGTGATTTCACTGAGAAAAGTTTAAGTCTTTTGAGATTGTCTACAGATAGATATTACAATATAAATGCAAATAAAAAATTCATTGATTTATAAATCTTGGGAAGAAGTCAAAGATGACATTAAATATTATTTAAAAAGTTATAACATAGACTGTTTTCATGTTTGTATTTTGAAGCTTAGCTTATGTAATAAAAATATTCTGTGTTCAGGATCCATTTTTGTACTACTTAATAAAATTTCTTTAAAAACGTATTGCAAATTGTCTTGTATAAAATGACTAGGACAGAGCACTGAGTATCTTCAAGTTTGTTGGAGTATAATCAGTGAATCACTACCATCTTTTTGTGGAATGTTTGATATATATATAGCACAAAATTCCTAATAACATAGCTATCATTTTAAGTCTCAGCATACATCATTCAGGCTGACATATGTGTCACTGCAGAAAAAAAAAGATTTGTTTGTGTATATTAAGCTTAATATTTTAAATCCAGAGTTAACTGAACCATTGATTAAAATTTAGTCACAGGGAACAGTGTAGATACATGGATATTCATTTGCAATGTGGACAAGCTATAATCTTGGTAACTTTTACCCTTCCAACAAACAAAAATACTAATATATTTACTGAGAACATGGAACTGATATTGGTACTTCACTTTATGAATGCAAATGTTATAGAAGTCAATATTTGTCTCTAGCTTCTAAGCTGTTAATAAGACTGAATTTTAACTCTGTGAAGCAGAATTTCAAATGTAATTATATCTTCATTAATGGTATGACTTTTTATACACATTGATCACATTGTTATACAACATTAAAATATGTAAGGACGTCAGTATAATTACTGTTGATGAGTTTTGATAGAAATGTAATGATGTTTTCCTAATGTTATTATTGTCCATTATTCATTCTTCATTGGATTTATATTTTGTTACTTACTATATTAAGGAGACACAGCATTAATGCACGTCAAAAACTGAAACAAAAAGAAATATTGTTCCCTGCTCTAGATTCCACAATTTTTGAATATACTAAATATCTATTAATAGACTGACAACACTTTATAATATGCATCAATTTTCACATTGAATGATGTAGGATTTTTAGAACACAAACCTGGATGTACATGCAAACCATCTGTTAAATATCTTCTCAGGTCTAAGAAATGTATATGTTCTAGGGACTAGACTCAGCTTATTATAAGTAAATGATAATCATTTATGGTAATTTTAGGTTGAGGCATTTCTATTTGAGCTAAAGTAAATATATGAATAATGAATCAAATGTTAGCCACATATTTCAGAATACCTTATATATTTTCTTATAAAGAATAAAGAGAAACAAAATTATTATATACAATATCTAATATATACTTAAATTAGATATTTTTAATTTTAAGCTTGCTCTAGATTTCTAATCCTGCAGGAATAAAAAGTTAGATAAAATTTTTTGTGGATTCGGTTACAAAAAATCTGGTCTACAATATGAAGAAGAATTCTTAGATGCAATGATTTTTCATATTTACTATTTAAGTATCTCTGAAATTGGAGCCGACACAAGTAAAGTTAAGAGAGTTCAAACACGTTTTGTTTGTGCATTTTATTTCTGAGTAGTTTTAGCTGGGTACATCAGTGTGCTGTTTTTGATAAAAATGCAAAAGGGACACAGCTTGATAATTTGGGGGAATATATTTCTTATAAATCTTCTCCACCATGAAGGAGAACATTCTTTATTGCCTACTTACCACATTAGTAGTTCTCAAAATAATTTATATAAAATACTAAACATTAAATGATAGTTTGGACCATTAAATTCATGTAATTTCTGATATTTAATTTTTCTCTTTATGATCTCTATGATATGCAACATTAGTTTTAAGATCTGATATATACTTGCAATGTACAATGATTGGTAAGGGACCTGATTTGTGACTGTACCTCATCCCTTCATGTCAGATGTTTATTCAAACTTCAGAGATGATCAGGGAAAGTGAAACTGACCCAATAGTCCCATAGATAGGTTTTTTCCCTTTTTTTTGGATGAACATATAAGTTAACTCTTCAGATCTTAAAACTTACATTTGTTTTATCAGAGTTTCTTCCTCAGAAAAGGATCCCCAGGCCTCTGAAAAAAAAATATCAAAGAACTGAAGCTTACCAGATCACCACATCTAGACTATGAAATGACAGACCCCTTATTCGTAATGATTGCTTCCTTGCCCCTCCCTTGTTCCTGTTTTCTTAGACATTGCTGCATTTCTTCCATGGTATATAAACCCCTAGTTTTAGTTGGTCAGGGAGATGGATTTCAGACTGATCTCCCATCTTCTCAGCTACAGCACCTGATTAAAGCCTTCTTCTGGACAGTTCAGTATTTCTTGCTTTTTAGGATTTCATTAAAATTTAAGGTTACTAAGGATTAAAAATTATAGCTAATATATAAGCCTGTATAAAATATATCAAAAAGACATGTTCTTAATCAGAAAAAGAAAGTTTGTGACTAATTCAGAAGTTATCAAAAAGTTAATTCAAATTATGAACTTAAAAGTGTTATTTTTGAAACATGGTAGTAAGGACCCTGTAAGTAAGACAGATTTGGAGAAAGTTATGAACATGAAGGTGTATTTTTGGTAAGGAGAGTTTATGAGTCTTGATGAAGGTAAAATAAATAATGTAAAAAAATACATAGGTGGTTTGGCAATTTCTAAAAATGTAATTAAGCATGAAGCCAGATTTAGCTTAGAGCCAAATTTCACATGTTTGTTTGTATTGGTTCACACTGTATTTGAGATTCTGCATAGATAGTAGGACTACTAGGGTACTTACTGGTCATGTACCTAAAGTGAATTTCTTAATTGCCTCTTAATTGCACTAATTGTATAGTAGTATTGGTAAACGTAAAGACATTAAATTGTGTATTGGGAGTAAAGTGTTCATCACATGATTTGTTTTTCCTCTGGGTATCACTGTAACCTCCAAGGTAAAATAAATAGAAGAAAATTTGGGAGTTGGTTTTCTGTTTATTTCCTGTTTTTGTTTCTAATTTATTTATTTACTGTTTGTTCTCCTTTGGGCTTTACTTGATAAGATTATTTATATTCTAAAATGTCTAATGGAAGCCTTTTATTTGGTTCCATGAGTAGTCATTCTGATTTCTATGCATTCCTAACAAGACATCATTTGTTCTATTCATCTTATATTCCTAAGCTACGTTTGTCAAGCCTGTAAACATTGATAGAACACACCAGTCATTTAAAATCTGGTTGCTTTTATTTACCACTGATGATTTAGAGGGCTACAAGAGCTTTACACTTACTGGCCACAAAAACAAAAAATAAAAGACGTACTTTTTTATGTTCTGAACAGAAATAATGTATATTTTGTTATTTGAAAAAGTAGATGAGAGTAGAAATGTTTAAACAGTGCTTATTTCCACGGTACTTCAATTAATAATTTGCATTGGTTTCCTCTTGCTTTAATAAAATTAAAAAAACTATCATATGTATATAAAATTTTAATGTTCAGAAAAGATGTTTTTTTTCTTAAGGAAATTATATTGAGATTTTTCTCAAACTACTTTAGTTGTGTTTACCATTATTAAAATTAAGTAACATTTACTTAGATTAAGTAGTAATAAAAAAAATGAGACTTTCTAGTGATTTTTATCCCAAGTCATTTTTCGCTGTTGGGCAATCATGCATGTACTTGCAAAAAAAAAATATGTACAAGTGTTGTACTGGCCTCAATATTTTAGTGGTGAAAGTTATCTAATCAGTTGTCAGTAATACATCCAGAAACCAATCTTGGAAATGTGTGATGATGCTCTTTTAAATAGCTGAAAAAAATTACTGTATGCTTGTTCTTACTTTGTCCCTATTTTATTGTATAATATTTAAGTGAAAGATTATTTATTCTCATGTTGAACTTTCTAAACTGATATTTGCTTTCACTTTTTTTGATGGAGAGAAAAGTTAGGTGTCTTTCTTTGATAAGTTTGGTATAAAACCCATGACTTTTTGATGCTTTTGGTCACAGTTCTATCACTAGAATACTAGCAATTAGACATGCAAAGAATAATATGATACAGTGGTTTGAAGAGCTGCAGACATTAACTCCTAAACACCAAATCATATTGTTTTGATTAGTAACATGTAAGACAGAATGATAGGACTTCCTGTAGTACGAATATCCTGTTAACTAATCCTTGTGATACTAAGTTACAAGGCTTTGAATCCCGGGTCTGAAGAAAGCATCAAACCTTGATAAATTTTGTTCATTGACACCAGTCAAACCACATTTTCAGACTCCAGAGAAGGTGACAATCAAAATGAACTGCTTTTGTGAGACACAAGTCTAGAAACTAAAACTATTGAATTATTCTAGGCCCAGGGACTATCATAGAGGAGGGGGTACATGAGATTGTTAGTAGCAATTGGTTCATTGTGTTTATATAGTAAGCATTAATATCAACAGCACACTGATGCAAGGCCAGTGTCTGAGCTCTTTTGTCAGAATGATGGGGTTTTGTTTTTGGATCACAGATGTGCATTTTAATAAAAAATTGTAAAAGGTTATCAAAAGGTTTTGAAGCTGTGTATGGTAGCTCATGCCTATAATCCCAGTAATTTGGGATGCTTAAGTGGATGAATCACTTGAGGCCAGGAGTTCGAGACCAGCCTGGCCAACATGGTGAAACCTTGTTTCTACTAAAAATATGAAAACAATTAGCTGGGTGTGTTGGCGCATACCTGTAATCCCAGCTACTCAGGAGGCTGAGACATGAGAACCACTTTAACCCAGGAGACATAAGTTGCAGTGAGTGAATATCGCACCACCTCACTTCAGCCTGGGTGACAGAGTGAGACTCTGTCTCAAAAAAAAAAAAGGTTTATGAAAATTTTATGTTATGGTCAAACTGATTAAAATTATAAAACAGATTTGTTTATAAGGTTTTATTAAAATTCACTTTAACATTAACAATACACCATATAAAGATAAAATTCTGGTTTTCTCATTTGGACAAAATGTTTGCATAATATTAATAAGAGAAAATATTTTGTTTACCTTTAGATCTAACGACAGAGGAAAAAAATGGAGTGGGGAGAGACACATTTAGTTGGCCTCATGCTATCTTTATTAGGTCTTATTGTTTGAGAAACTGAGTCTCCTTTCTATCAAAAGGTAAAAATTTTTTGTTTTATCCCTTTTGCCAAATGAATGTTTTATAGTTACCTGCGATTCTATTTTGTTGTATCAAGTGTCTTAAAACTTCGATATTTGGCAAAATTTCCAAGAGTGAAATTTTCACTTCTAAGTTGAGTCTTTTTGACCTCAAACTAATTTTTTTAGATATTAGGTTCACTAAAGTTCAAGGGAAACATACTAAAATTAAGAGGCTTATTTGTTATGTTAGAATTATACAGGAAGCATTATCAACTCTGAGGCTCTGTTTACCTTCCTTTGAGTTATATTTATATGGATGTGTTTTAATCTGTGTTCCAGGACTGTATGAGATTCCTGAAATTCTGGTATGTCTTAATATATATTATCAGTAACAAGAGTATTGTTAATTTGTATGCCACAGAAATAATCAAATTTGTCAACTATTTCTTTAACTATGGCTGTCTTAAGACTTTTGTCATCCACAGTTGTTTTGCTTTGATCTTCTCAAAAAGTGACTTACAACCAACTACAGTCCAGGAATTGTTTCTTCAGGGAAGTTCATGAAAAGGACTCTTGAATGCAGGTTTCTGGTAACTTTGGAGATGGTGCCATTGGATTAGAGAGAAAGCTTCTAAGGCAATAATTGAAAGGCTGATGCCTTCAGAAAGATTGCTAACTCAATATGCAGCAGAGCAGAAGTTTATTACGTGGGCTAAACTAATGAAGGTCTGAAATACATTTATGGCTTTGTTGTTTGAAATATTGATGATTCTTTTTGTTTTGGTTTTTAGAGTCAGAAGAATTTTATTTCTTTTGAGCTATTTATAGTTGTTAAGTATACTTTACATATATTGAGTAGAGTATAGCTTTGTAAGCAAAATTGGAGGCATACTTCACTCTCTGCCTAATTTCTCCAGAATTTGCAATCTGTTTGTGAATATTTTAAATTCATGGCAATGTGGCTTTTTTGCATGTGGCTAACAAAAATGTTTTCTTTCCTAATGAGACATAGATGGAGGAATTGGTTATTTTTTCAGGGCTTTGATTGAAATGGCCTTGTGAGTGCTTATAGCAACACCAATTTAGGAGAGCCTATATGGACAATGATCCTTGTTGCACTTTGTGTGGGTAATCAGGCCATGTATCTTGGACTAAAGCTAATTTTGTATGTATATTGGTACTGCTATTATTTTTCTTTGTTGAAAGTGGGGGTCTGGAGGGAGAAATATTCTGTTTCAGAAAAAAATTTTGATATTACATTAATCTTTGATTCCCAGGTGGCCTTGTGGTCACCTATGGTATGGAACTGCCCATGATACTTCTCCTCAGCATGAAGCAGCCAGAAGGATTGATGACAAGATTCCCCATGAGTGAGGAATTGATAAATAGAAAGAGGGATCTGAAACATAACCACTAGTCCATAGATAATTTTTTTTTTCATAAACATAGAAATTGACCCTTCTTGTCTTAAAGGTTGAAACTTACATTTGTTTTATCTGAGTTCCTTCCTCAGGAAAGGATTCCCAGTCCTCCCAAAATGTATCAAAGAACTAAAATTCACCAGATCACCACATCCAGACAATGAGATGCCAGACCCCTCATTCATCATGATTTCTCCCTTGCCCCTCACTAGTTCCTGTTTTCTTAAACATTGTTACATTTCTTCCGTGGTATATAAACCCCTAGTTCTAAACAACTAATTGTTCAGGTAGATGGATTTGACACTGATCTCCTAGGTCTTTGGCTGCAGCACCTGATTAAAGGCTTCTTTCTTGGCAATAATTGTCTCAGTGATTGGCTTTGTATGTGGTGAACAGAAAGCCTTAGATTGAACCCCTGGTGTTTCAGTAACAAAAACCTTTGAAATCATGAGGTTTCTAATATGTTTCATGAGGTTGATGCATATGCACCTTGTATGTAAGCTTTGTAACAAAGTACTAATTATTTCTTTCCAGTAATTCTTCATATTTTGCCATTACATAAGTGCATATTATTGGTAGATAAATGCACATATACAAGATTACATATTTGTGCATGTGTATATATGCATGGTATACATGTATATATGTAGACATACATATTTATATATGTATAGATGTGTGTTTATGTGTGTACACACATATATATATATATGTATTTATATATATGTATGCCATGCATACTTAAGTTGGGAAATCTATTTTACAATTATGTTGCATAAACAGGAAAAAAGTTCTTATTGTATATAAGCTTAAATAAATGTTTATATCATTTCCCAGTTAAAATCTTTTAATGTAACGTTCATATTTACCTGTTGTAAATTGTATAAAATATATAATATGCTTATTATCTATAGAGAAATAATATTAGTTCAGAATTCAGTTGCCAATTTAGATTGATTCATATTGAAGGTAATTTATTTTTATTTGGACATGAATAGAAATATCAGCCGTCTATATAGAGAACTTTTCCTATTTAGTGTTTGTCCTTTCTTTTCATGCTTCATTTGTTGGTTATTTGAATCGCCAATTTGAGCTTTAAAATATGAACCATAAGTATTGACCTCACATTTTTTTCCTAAGAGAACTAGAGGTATTGGTGCAAATAATTTGTAGTCTTCACTTAGTGCCAATAATTATGAAGGCATCATTTTTTCTCCATTTGTTTTCATTGAAACATTTCATTTTGAGGGAAAAGGCTAAATAAGTGAAACAACTCAAACTCATTATTTGTATAATTCATTAAATAAGACTTAGAGTTGCACACTTTTAAATTGAGCCATTTTCTATACTAATCATCTGGTGCATGGCTTTAGACTACCCCAGGAAGTTCAATTTTGAAGTCTTAGTTTTTCCTTTAAGACCTACTGATCTTCAGACAGACAGGGCCTATGGAAAGAGGCACATAGCAAAAAACTGCAGGCAACCTCTCAGAATTGACAGAAGCGCCCCATCTCATGCACATCCAGCAACAAACTAGAAGCCTCCTGTCCTACAACAGAGTGTCCTTGGAAGTGGATCCATCTGTAGTTGAGCATTCAGATGAGATCCCAATTCTAGCCAACATATTCATTGCAGGCTTGCAGAAGATACAACAAAACTGTGTCTTGACTCCTGACTCACAGAAACTGCGATATAACGTGTGTGTGTTGTTTTAAGTTGGTAAATTTTGGGTAACTCCTTATGCAGAAATGAAAAACTAATAAATAATGTGGAATTATTAAATAAAGCAAATTAGCATAGCCATTGCCATGCATACTTATTTTTTCAGTCTCATTTTCACTAAATTTTAATTTGAAGTTCATTCATATAAGCATAATTTTCTTTTTTAAAAAAAGTTGTTTATTATACTTTAAGTTCTGGGGTACACGTGCAGATTGTACAGGTTTGTTACATAGGTATACAAGTGCCCTGATGGTTTGCTGCATCCAGAGCCCCGTCGTCTACATTAGGTATTTCTCCTAAAGCTATCCCTCCCCAATCCCCCCAACCCCCTGCTATTCCTCTCTTAGCCCCCAACCCCTCAGGCCCTGGTGCGTGAAGCTCCCCTCCCTGTGTCTGTGTGTTCTCATTGTTGATACTTATTTTTGTATTGAGAACATGTAAAAACCACTCTTAGCAAATTTGAACTATACAACACATTATTTTTAACTATGGTCATTATGTTCTGTAATAGATTACTAAAACTTACATCTATGTCTAACAGAAACTTAGTATACTTTGGCCAATATTTCACTTTTCCTCATCCACTTCTCCTCAGCTTCCAGCCTCTGACAAACACCATTCTATGCTCTATTTCCATGAGTTCAACTCTCATATTTCATTATTTCACTTTGTATACATATATCAAGACATCATAGTATACTCCATAAATATCTACAATTATTATTTATCAATAATCTTTTAGAAAAACTAATGCAAAATCATTAAGTCTGAGGTAAATAAAAGTATTTAAAATAGTAGGTTAAAAGAAAATAGCAGTGACTTGACAGATAATGCAATTTGAATTAAAATCACAATGTAAGATGCATGTTAACCCTAATAATGTTCTGGGATAGGCTTATATAATGTAATACAAGAGAAAATGAAAGAAAATTCCTATTTCATAGTAATTATAATACAGGATGTTTTCTTAAACATCAAAATTAATTCAAGCTTATGTCTATAAAATGTGAGGCTACTGCCAGAGGAAATAAGAAAAAATAATTTAGCTGTATGTATACTCTATTAGGAAAAACAATAAAATATCTGGAAAGTAGGAAGTATTCATGTTTTAAATTTTTTACTCCATTTTGACTCATAGTGTGAGGTTTGTTTCCGAGGATAAAAAGAAGAAACTGAGGCCAGCACCAAAATAATCCAATGCAAGGAAATTTATTCAGGCTCCCGGGTGAGGTTCTGTGGTCCGGACAGGAGGGGC
>CAUYQU010098437.1:0-35112 GCA_963574635.1 Cheracebus regulus | reverse complement strand
GATAATTTGTACAAGTTTACATTTTAAAATTATGAGTGTGGGCCAGCCACGGTGGCTTTTGACTGTAATTCCAGCACTTTGGGAGGCCAAGGCAGGTGGATCACCTGAGGTCAGGAGTTCAAGACCAGCCTGGCCAACATGCTGAAAGCCTGCCTCTACTAAAAATACAAAACTTAGCATGACGTGTTGGCAGGTGCCTGTAATTCCAGCTACTCAGGAGGCTAAGGCAGAAGAATCTCTTGAACCCAGAAGGCGGAAGTCGCAGTGAACCAAGATCATAACATTACACTCCAGCCTGGGCAACAGAGTGAGACTCCACCTCAAAAAAAAATTTTTTTATTGAGTGTGCATAAAAAGGAACAAGATCATATCCTCTGCAACAACATGGATGGAGCTGGAGGTCATTTATTCTAAGTGAAATAACTCAGAAACAGAAAATCAAATACCACATGTTCTCACTTATAAGTGAGAGATAAACAATGGCTACACACAGCCATAAAGATAAATAGATACTGAAAAATTGCCTGTTGGGTATAAGGTTCACTATTTGAGTGACGTGTTCACTAGAGGCCCAGCCCTCACCATTATGCAATATACCCATGTAACAAACCTACACATGTACCTCCAGAATCTAAAATAAAATAAAATACAAAAAGTAAAATAAAACAAAAATGAAACAGTGGGCATAAAAAGCACTGTGTTCAACCAAAGACTTACCAAGCATTCATCATATGACAGGCATTGTGCTATACATTTTGCAAAAACCTGGGAGGCAGGGGTGCCTTGGAGAGAGGCACTGGAGAGTCAGTGTAAAGCACT
Source organism: Cheracebus regulus (assembly GCA_963574635.1). Taxonomy (NCBI): domain Eukaryota; kingdom Metazoa; phylum Chordata; class Mammalia; order Primates; family Pitheciidae; genus Cheracebus; species Cheracebus regulus. Next base: position 34,293 of record CAUYQU010098437.1, on the reverse strand, counting down.
GTGAGGAATGAAGAAGCCAGGGAACAATTCCCAGTGGAGGCAAGACCAAAGGAACGTTTTCAGAAAAAGGATTTGCAGTGCTCAATTTGAAAGCATTTGCTTTGCTCCAAAAAGATGTAGTTCTCTACCTTGACTCAAATGTACAATCAAGTTTACTGCTTTTAAGAATGAATAAGAGCAAGTATTTGCTAGCACAACAGGGTGACTATAGTCAAACATAATTTAATGGTACATTTTAAAATAACGAAAAGACTAATTCAATCTATTCTTCTGTACAGCAAAAGAAACTATCAACTGTGGAAACAGACAACCTACAGAATGGGAGAAAAATTTTGCAAACTATGCAACTCACAAAGGCCTAATAGCCAGCATCTATAAGAAACTTAAAAATCTACAAGAAAAAAAAAATGTGTTGACTCCTCAAAGACCTAAAGACAGAAATACCATTTGACCCAGCAATCTCGATACTGGGCATATACCCAAAGGCATATAGATTATTCTATTATAAAAATACATGTACGCATATGTTCATTTCAGCATTATTCACAATAGCAAAGACATGGAATCAACTTAAATGCCCATCAATGATAGAATGGATAAAGAAAGTGTGGTATGTATACACCATGAAACACCATGCAGCCATTGAAAAAAAGAATGAGATTTTGTCCTTTGCAGGGATGTGGATGGAGCTGGAGAACATTATCCTTAGCAAACTAACTCAGGAATAGAAAACCAAATATTGCGTGTTCTCACTTGTAAGTGGGAGCTGAATGATAATAACACATGGACACATAGAGGGAACAACACATACTGGGGCCATTCAGAGGGTGGAGGGTGGAAAGAAGAAGAAGATCAGGAAAAATAATAAATGGGTACTAGGCTTAATACTTGTGTGATCTATGTAACAACCCCTCCATGGCATAAGTTTACCTGTATAACAAACCTGCACATGTACCCCTAAACTTAAAAGTTAAAAACTTAAAATAACTAAAGGAGCATAATTGAACTGTTTATAACACCAAGGATAAATGACTGAGATGATGGACACCTCATTTATCTTGATGTAATTATTACACATTGCATGCCTGTATCAGCATGTCTCATGTAACTGATAAATATATACACCTACTACATACCCATAAAAATTAAAAACAAAACAAAATAACAAATAAAAAGTTCACTGCTTTTATCAATTCCTTTTCTCATTTTGTTTGTTTAGCTGGTTACTTCTTGGTTGAAGCTGGCTTTCAATTCTTGGTTGGGGATTGAGTAAGTAGCTGATTTTCACTTCTGGATTGTCAGTAGGCAGAACTAAAACAGGGCATGCAGGAGGGTGAAATAATCCATAAACTGAACTGATTCACAGAATCAAGAGTTTACAACAGATGTAACTATAAGAACAGTAGCATCTCAGAAATCACAGACGTCTGTGGGTGAGAAGGACAGCTCTGGACCCTCACAGAGCATTAATTCAGCAGTTCTAATCAATCTTCTCTTAATTTCAAACAATAAATATATACATACACACACACACACACATACACACACACACACAGTGAAATATTATTTAGCCATAAAAAGAATGAAACCCTGTCATTTGACACACCATGGGTGGAACTGGAGGTCACTGTGTTAAGCGAAATAACCAGACACAGAAATACAGATACTGCATGTTCTCACTCATAGGGTGGGAGATAAAAAAGTGGATCTCATAGAGATAGGGTAGAACAGTGGATGCCAGAGGCTGGAAAGGGCAAAGGACAGAGGTGATGAAGAGACAGTGTCTAAGAAGTAGAAAAATGCAGTTAGAGTGAAGGAATAAGTACTAATATTCAATAGTACAGTGGAAAAATTACAGTAAACAATGATTTATTGTACACTTCAAAATACCTAGAAGAGAATAATTAAAATATTTCCAATGCAAAGGAAATATAAGTATTCAAGGGGATAGATAACCCAACTACCCTGATTTGACTGGCATATATTTTATACAGTTATCAAAGTATCACAGGTACTCTAAAAATATATACAACTGTTACATAACAATAAAAGAGAACTTGGGAGATATGTGGATTATTTAGAAAATACTAAGACTCAACTATAACTCCAGTGGATTACACTCAACAGTACTTTAGAGTCAGCCTTATATTTTAGTTTGGGTTTCCAAAAAAGCATAACCTGGGACAAGCCTTTGCTCCTGGATGGTGTATTCGAGGACATAAGGCCAGAGAACTAGAACTGGAGGAGACTGGAAAGAATGAAACCAGGAAAGAAGCAAATCCACTCCCAGGGTGTGGTGCTGCACTGGTTACTGCTATGGATATCTAGATCTCAATCCCTTTGGCAAGAGGGCTGCCACATTTAGCAAATAAAAATACCCAACACCTGGGCGAGGTTGCACATGATTGTAATCCAAGCATTTTGAGAGGCCAAGGTGGGTGGATCACTTGAGCTCAGGAGTTCGAGAGCAGCCTGGCCAAGATGGTGAAACCCCGTCTCTACCAAAAGTACAAAAATTAGTTGGGCATGGTGGCACATGCCTGTAGTCCCAGCTACTCGGAAGGCTGAGATGGGAGAATCACCTGAACCCAGGAGGTCAAGGCTGCAGTGCACTCCAGCCTGGGCAACAGAGCAAGACCCTGTCTCAAAACAAACAAAATTTCCCAACACTTGGCTAAATTTGAATGTCAGTTAAATAACAAATACTTTTTTTTAAGTATATCTCAAGCAATATTTGGGACATACTCATACTTTTTAAAAGTATGTGTTGTTTATCTGACATTCAAATTTTCCTACACATCTTGTATTTTATCTGGCAACTTAACTGGGAACTCTCCGAGGTACTACATATAATGTGCCTCTGATTATCCACCCAAACATACGAAAGCAAAGGCTATTTATCTTCTGGCTCCCACCCTCATTGGTCCAAGTTTGCAGGGGCGGAATGGAGAAGCCAGGAAGAAAAAAATCAAAAGATAAACAAGGCAGCTGAAGCTTGGTGCTATGAGGTTGCATCTGCAGCAACATTGTTCGTTGCTGCAGCAACAGCCAGAGCAAAAATGTGGCCCAGTATAAAGGTTTTTCGGTATAAAAAAAAGTCAGCCGGGTATGGTGGCTCACGCCTGTAATCACAGCACTTTGGAAGGCCAAGGCAAGCGGATCACCAGATCAGGAGTTCAAGACCAGCCTGGCCAACATAGTGAAACCCCATCTCTACTAGGAATACAAAAATTAGCTGGGCATCATGGCAGGCACCTGTAATCCCAGCTACTTGGAAGGCTGAGGCAGGAGAATCACTTGAACCTGGGAGGGGCGGTTGCAGTGAGCTGACATTGTATCACTGTTCTCCAGCCTGGGCGACAAGAGCAAGACTCCGTCCAAAAAAAAAAAAAAGTCTAGCACACTCTATATTGAAATTGCAATGGGAAATTTTTGTTGTTTTTGACAGTGGGGGCAGAATATGCCTTGAAAATTAGAGCTACCATTCCTAACTCTCTCCCTTCTCGTAACAGATGGCAAAAGCTGATTTTCTCTTTTATTGAACCAGCAGATAGGAAATGGAGATAAGAAACAGCAGCAATATAAGGACAGCATTTCATCATGCTTTTATCCTCAGGTGAGTAAGACCTGTTCAACAAGGACACACCAAACAAAGCCACTAACAAGATCACCATAAGCCATCATTAGTAGATGCCAGTGGCTATCACTTCATGCTCAGTGTTCACTGTGCAGCAATGTGACAAGCAACAGAGATTCTATCTGGATCCTAGCAGCGTCAAACAGGAGCTAACTGGATACTTTGCCTCTCCCAGGATAGATCATGCCATTAAAGAAAAGAGCTTTCTAACCACTCAGCTAGAATTCCAACGTGAAATTCCCCCTAAACAAACCCCAAAGTGCAAATCACATCTGAAGAGAGGCTGAAAGGTTTGCATATATGAAATTTCTCCAAACTAATTGACACTTTTTCAGGATGTAAAGTTCCAACACACTGTTAGTTGAGGGATAGGAACTGAGTTTGAGACCCTCATCTTTTGACCTTTGCCAAGAGCTTATGTCTTTGCCTTATTTCCATTTGGTATCAAACTGTTAATAATTCTTAGGAGAAAATAGCACAAGATTTCACATTTCAGGGAACTATTATGTTTCGAACATTTGTATCTGTTGGCCTTTAAACAATCCAGTTTAAACCTCAGTGGAGATTTTTGGCAGGATTTTTAAGCAGTGGCATTTGCTTATTACAAACACTTCTGATTGTCTGGACTGGAGGGTGGAGAGGGAAGGAAAGAGCCCATCTAGTATTCTTCGAGTGGACTTACTGGCAACATTTGGCCCTGTATGCTTTTTCTTTTTTATAATATATCACAATAGGGAATGATTTTGTAAATGACAATGGGAGGATAAATTTCAAAAGTTCTAACCCCTTATACACTGCCAATAAAAAGATGTTGGTAGAAAAATCATACCAACAGAAGTAAAATTCTCCCCACAGTGAGACCATAATAACCTTTTGTCCTGAATGCTGTCATTTTTGTATCACCCTATGAGTTGATCTGCTCATCTTTTCCCCAGTCAAGAAGTGAGATCGTTCATCTCTGTGGCCTCTGTTTGGGCTTACTATTCACCTGGAGTGCAGTGTGTTTATACAGACAGGTGCCTGCAAAGCACCAAGAAGAGTCTCCTTTTTTGGACTTTGTTATCGAAGTCAACAGGTCCTGAGTTTACTCTCTGTAGAGTTTACCACCTACATTGTCAGAAAAATTCCATGGGGAACTAAGCCCATTAGCACATTGCTTCAGTGAGGAAGTTAGAAAGGTGCAGAGAATAGTGGGAATCCTAATAAGGGGAAAGGTTTGTTGGCATAAGAAAGGAATTGAGCGTTTAATGAACACTATGGGCTAAATTCCTGTCCTTTGGATTATCTCAAACTGGCAAACCAAGAAACACTACTCTGCTAGAACTGTTTATTCATCTCAGAGAAAACACATAGAGTAGGCTTCGAAATAAATTAAGGATTATTTCCAACTTGAAGTGTTTCTCCAATTATTCTAAATTTTAGGTGTTCGGAGGACCAGAGGTCAAGGATGTAGACATGTTCAATATCAGCCTTTTTCTATTTTTATTACTTACAGCCCCAGAGGCAGAATGGAAACTATGAGCAGTATCACTCATTATTTTTATTTATTGAAAAGTAAAGCTGATACTTTTATGTCTGATCCCATACACATTGCCTCCTACATATCATTTCTAATCATCTAAAACCAAGGAAGATCATGGATCAACTCCTTTAGTTTTACAGGTGAGGAAACTGAGACAGAGACTTCCTTCTAATTATGACTTACTGATGGAGTTGAGATCAGTACCTACATCCTGAATCTAAAGTTCACCCACAACCCCTCTGATTTCCTCCCACCTCTAGCCAGGATCTGTCCCACCATATTCATATCGCATCCCACAGACCCATCTGGCATATCAATAAGAGAAAAGCTAGAATTCAACAGAAGACCTCTCTCCCCATTCGAGGTCTAATGGACCATTCCAGTGCTCCATGAATTCTTAACATCTGCTTAGACTTTCAAGGTAAAGACATCCCTTTCTCTCCTTCTGTGGAATTGTGTCATCAGTCTTCTCTGAGGGACTCTAAACAACATGAAGATTGAAGGCATCTGTTGCAGTCTTTGTGTTTCCATGCTGCTGGTTCGTATTGGAATTCAGTATTATGTGTGGAATAGATACATAAAAACTAAAAATGAAGTTAGGTGTGGAGAAAGAGTGGATTCATTGAGGAAAGGTTGAGAAAAACACAAGGGGAGTTTGGGTGGAGGTAAAACATATTAAGGGTAATATTTAGGAATGTAAAGAAAAGGGAGCTTCTTATAAGGGCTCACTGTTGCCTTTAGGGTATCATGGGGTGAAGGCCATTGCATATATGACCCATATCATAAAACCAGAGCCAGAGAGGTACACACGGTGGTGGTGCACACCTGTAATCCCAGCTACTTGGGAGGCTCAGGTGGGAAGATTGCTTGAGCTCAGAGGTTTGAGACCAGCCTGAGCAACACAGTGAGACATGATCTCTCTCTCTCTCTCTCCCTCTCTCTCTCTCTCTCTTCTCTTTCTCTCTCTCTTTGTCTTAGTAAAGAAAAGTTTCCTAATTCACCCATTGTGGGTAGTAATTTATAACAGACAGGTAGAAAATAATGTTAACAATCTTTCTTCATAGGAAAGACTATGCAATATATAAAACTATGTATGGTTTAATTTTGGGGGGGGGGGGTTCACCAGCACTCTCTCCTCTCTTCTATACCCTTGCAGATAACACATTAATTGAACAATTCTGCCACATCTTCCCGGTGTCCTTGAGAGATCTGGGATTGTCAGCAGACTCTCATTCTGCTACTAATATCCTGTCCATCATCTCTGTAAGGCTGCTAATAAGGTCCAGACAGGACTTGAATCTACAAAAATAAATTCCTTCGTATTACTTCTTACAAAGACCTGCCCCGTGTTCTGGGGAGTGGAAGAAAAGGTGCCGAGTCACATGTTCACTCCTAATCCTTCTTATTTTACTACCAGCACTCCTTCCCTTCAGCTGGAAAGTTGTTTAGCCTATGGGTGAGAGCAAAAGGTTGAGAGATGGATTAAGGAAGTGTGGACATGCTAGCAGTTCACCTTCAGTGTGTGTGTGTGTGTGTGTGTGTGTGTGTGTGTGTGTGTGTGTGTGTGTTACAAATAAGAAATGGCCCACCACGATTTGAGAATATGGGTTAATAATTTGGTATTTCTGTCCTCCATCCTGACCTGAGAATTGCCCCCTCTCCAAGCCCAAAGAAAATGATCATAGAAGAAATCATATGATAACCAGTAGCTTGAATTATTATTGTGCCCAATTTGAATGGCCTCCCTGAAAGTCAGCTCTGGAAACTCCTACTTAGTATATCCATGTTCTCTCCTTTTCCTGGTCCACATTCTTCTCTCCAAATTTTATTTCTCAGGTCATGGGCTGACTGCCTCATGATTGTAGATTAGCTGGTTCTGAACAGGAAAAAAATGAATAGGAAATTCTACCTACAGCTCCTAGTTTGTGCCTGCATAGTTCCCAAGTCAATCTGGCTAACACAGATTCATAAAGGGAGAGACATGGGGAAAGAAAATTAGGAGACAGGCAATGGACAGAATCAAAAGGGTTTGAAATAAGGCTACTATATGGTAAAGGATCATGTTAAATGCATTGAATGGGGTCAAATTCTGGATGACTTTGAAAAACCGTGTTTTACTGTTGAGACATAATATAGCAGGCAGTGGAACCTACAGTAGGTTTGCAGAAGAGAAGCGATGTAATCAAAATGCTGTTTTAGGGTTATCAGTTCAAAGTTCAATTGGAAGGGAAATGCCCAGAGATGTCAACTTTCCAGGTGATTTTATCTGTTGCTGTTTGTCATGTGTCAAAATACTGCTTCATAACTTGAAGCACACTTTAGCAAATCTTTATACCAGAAACCTGAACAAAAGTTTTCTAATTCACCCATCGTAAGTAATAATTTATAACAGACAGGTAGAAAGTAATGTTAACAATCTTTCTTCATAGGAAAGACTAAGCTAATATATAAAACTATCTATGGTTTGATTTTTTTTTTCACCCAGGCTGGAGTGCAGTGGAATGATCATGGCTCATTGCAGCCTCAACCTCCTAGGCCCAAAGAATCCTCCCATCTCAGCCTCCCAAGTAACTGGGGTTATAGGCACCTGTCACCACGTCCAGCTAGTTTTTTTTTTGTTTGTTTGTTTTATGGAGAGATTATGTCTCATTGTGTTGCCCAGATGGATCTTGAATTCCTGTCCTCAAGTGATCCTCCCACCTTGGCCTCCCAAAGTGCTGGGAGGCTGGGAGGCTGTCACCGTGCCAGGCCTGATTAATATTACTCTTATTTATGGGATGGTTATCCTGCCAAAATGAATAAGAAGGAATTTTCATTTTGTATTTCCTATACCAACTCACAAATATATTTATAGCTTCACCCATCCTGGCAACATGCCTCCCATTACAATAAAAAAAAGCTGTTTCTCCTCCTATTTAAGATCAATCCATGTTTGAGTATAGTGGAAGAGGCTGTTGACCTGAGATAGATGATCTACAGTGTTGAAAGCCCATTTGAAGTCATTATCAAAAATGGATTACGAAATCAACAAATCTCATTGTATGACATTCTCCAAAAGTGCTCTCCTATTCAGACGCAGGTGCAGGAAAACATGCATCAGTTGGGTTTTGCCAGACAGGTGAACCAGAATGTTAGATGTGGATGGGGAATAAATGTATTGAATGTGGCAGAGAGAGAAGGTTGGAAGAAAAGAGACAAAATGTGCATTGAAGGTTCAGATGAGGTCAAAGAATTACTGGAGTAGGGAAAGCTGAATAAGTTCACTGGGGAGAGAAGAGGTTGTGAGGATAGAGTAGGATATTTGAATTAATGAGCTGGTGGGTGAAGATGTTTATTGTCCTACTAAAGGTGAGTGGCTTGTGTATGGGAACCACTGGCTCAGGAACAGAGGAGGAGATGGTGACAGGAGATGAAGAGGGTCCCAAATGAAGAGGCCATGCCATTAGCTGTTCCATCTATGTGTACACCAAAGCCAGTCGGGACGGTGGCAGTGATCAAAGAAGGCCGGTCATACAGATGCCGATGTTTTAAATACGTAAGGGAAAACGAACTACACGCATCATTTAAATATCCCAAAGCTTGCTTTTAAGTCTACTTCCTTTGATGAAGTTCCTGTGATTCCAAAAGAATAAGTTAAACTGAGACCATTTTAATTCTTAATTTAGTAAACACCAAGTTTTCATAAGTGCTATATTATTTAGTCTAGATACATCTACACTCTATAAGAGACTAGCAAGATGGAAATAAGAAAATTTCTTTTTTAAGATGAGTTCTATCTACAGAATGGCCAATATTCTAAATAAGACCATCTATTATTGACCTTAAAACAAACACTCTTTTAACACATCAATCACTACCATCCTCACATCCAAAGGTGCTGAAAGCATTGTTTTCTTTTCTTTTCTTTTTTTTCTGAGACAGAGTCTCACCCTGTGGCCAGGCACCAAGCTGGAGTGCAGTGGCATGATCTTGGCTCACTGCAACCTTCGCCTCCCGGGTTCAAGCAATTCTCCTGGCTCAGTCTCCAGAGTAGCTGGGACTACAGGCTCACGGCACCGCGTCCAGCTAATTTTTGTATTTTTAGTAGAGACGGGGTTTCACCATGTTGACCAGGATGGTCTCCATCTCTTGATTTCGTGATCCGCCCGCCTCGCCCTCCCAAAGTGCTGGGATTACAGGTGTGAGCCACCGCGTCTGGCCTGAAGGCATTGTTTTCTTACCAGAGACTTTCTACCTAAAAACCTAACTATTAAAAAGGAAACAAACTCAGGAGATATCTAAAAATCATGAGTAAAACAGTATTGATATAAATTTGAGAAGGAATTAATGCAATCCCTGCCTTAGTACTAATCATTAAATGGGAGAGTGTAAAAGAGAGGACATCTGAAATGTTTAAATTCTGAGGTGTTGGTCATCAATTATGAATGGGTTTTTGTGATTAAGTAAAACAATGTTGATCCTAATGCTAAGAATATTGGGTATATTCTTTTTACATCCAGTTCTAATCTAACTACATAGAATAACTACATTCTAATTTATAATCATAAATAAATTCTCTGAAATCTATTTGAGGTTATCATAGAGCCCATGGGACTCATTTGTAGCTCATGGCTGAACTAGAGAAAGATGATACTTTCAATTTTGGATAATTTTACAAGAAGCAAAGCAGAGGAAAGATTCTTTTGGAAATATTCATTTTTAATTATTATTATCTGACCAAACAAAACTCAATACATTTAGGCCAAATGACCCAAAATGTAAATGACTGGGACTCCACACCTGGGCTCTAAAGCAGCAAAGCTATTGGCTTTCTAGGAAGTAGCTGATAAATGTATGTGCCAAACCTAAACAGTCATCATCTTTTCCTATTCATCAGATATTGATGAATATATATCTCTGGTCTCACTTATTAAAATAAATGCTCCCTTAAAATTTTCAAAGTGTCTAATTTTACTTTCTAAAATTATAACAGCAAACTAATTTGGTATAAATTTTTCTAGGGCTCTTAAATTATAACGATTGAGAAAATGGGAAATAGTTATTTCAACAAAACTGACTGAAAATTGCCAAGTGGTTTCAAACCTTGCCAGACCAAAAGGCCCTAGAACTAGTTATGGCTTGAAGTAAAAGATCAAAATATCAACATAAATGAAAGACTTCACCAAACAGTTATCAAATGCTTCTTAAGAATAGATAATGACACCTTTCAAGTCTTTATATTTAAGTACAGGGAAAGATAAAATAAAACACCTAGCATTTAACAGAAAGTAAATACATATGCAATTAGAGAAAGCATTAGCACTGGAATGGTAGTATCATTATGGAAAACATGAAATACCTCTAAAATAAGACAGAATAAAGATTGGGAAAGAAAAATGAATTTTACAATTCTGCATCATATCTCTATTAATTGAATTTATTTTTTCTTTTTGAGTTTATCTTTCTCCTTCTGGGTGCATAGAAGCTTATACCATATATTCAGGTAAGATAAAAGACATTCAGCTAAATAAGTCATAGTACACTGTATCTAATTAATCTATGTTGAAAGATTCCCAAATAATGTGAAGTAAAGAACTAGACTGTTGGAATGATCACTATGTGAAAAATCAATTCATATTTTTCAATCCACATTTTTATTTTAATTCTGCCACAATCACATGGAAAAAAAAATCTTTGAAAATGTCTTTGAGGCTGGACACAGTGGTTCATGCCTGTAATCCCAGTACTTTGGGAGGTGGAGGTGGGCAGATAACTTGAGGTCAGGAGTTCAAGACTAGCCTGGCCAATATGGTGAGACCCCATCTCTACTAAAAATACAAAACTTAGACTAGCATGGTGACACATGCCTGTAATCCCAGCTACTCTGGAAGCTGAGGCACGACAGTGGCTTGAAACAGCAAGGCGAAGGATGCAGTGAGCTGAGATCATGCCACTGCACTCCATCCTGGGCGACAGAGCTTGACCATGTCTCAAAAAAAAAAAAAAGAAAAAAAGAAAAAGAAAGTGTCTTTGATCTTTAACTACAAAGTGAAGTTTTGCTAAGGTTATCATTTTCATATAACTAAAGAAGACAAATACCAGAATAAAGTGACTGGAAAACTATTATTCAGTCTGGGATTTGAGATTATCCTACTTAAAAACTAATAAATCTACTAAATAAAATGTAACTGTTTCATGGAGGCAAAACAGAAGGCACAAGATCTCTGTCTCAGAGACCAAGGTCTTAATTGCTCAAGGCACAGCAAGCAAAGTGAGCATTATAACATTTGTGTCAGTTCTCCTTACCCACATATGCCAAAGAAGTGATACTGTATGACCAACATGGATGCTACATACACAGTGAATTTGCACTGTAGTTGAGGAACACTGAGTTTAGGATGCCACTACTATTAAAGCAAGCAGTAAGCAATCATTCTTTGTCTAGAAGCAGAAACTACTGAGGACTTCCACCAAGATGGCCAAATAGGAGCAGCTCTGGTCTGCAGTTCCCAGTGAAAGCACACCAGAAGACGAGTGAGCTCTGCATTTCCCACTGAGGTACCAGGTTCACCTCATTGGGACTGGTTGGACAGTGGTAACAGCCCAAGGTGGACAAACTGAAGCAGGGTGGGGCATTGTCTCACCCAGGAGGTGCAAGGGGAGAACTTACTCTCCCAGCCAAGGGAAGCCATTAGGGGCTTCTCCCAACAATCCAACACTCCAGCTCAGATTCTGCACTTTTCTCATGGTCTACACAACCTGGTTTGTCTATATCAAATCCATTGAAACTGATCATGCAAGCTGACAAAAAATGAATGAATGCATAAGAGGTATACATACATAGACTTTGTTTTTCTCTTATTTTCTTATAAATAAGAATAAATTTTGAAGTCAATATCTTAGCCTTATTTAAAACTAGTGATAAATCACATTTATTTTGAAATTTTAAAATTTGTCATTTATGAAGTCTAGGTGAACTAGTTATTTCAACTTTTACATACTAACTGGGTTCTATGGGAGCATGAATGTCTTAATAAGCACAAAATATTCAATTATGTAGGTAACCTCGCATATAACTTCACATTTTTACTTTAAAAAATGTTTCCTTAAAATTACCTAAGTGTATAATTTACTTCCTAAAATTGTAAAGGCAATTTTAAATATAATAAAATGTAAGATGATGCTGTTTCAGGGGCCTTTTGGTTTTGGAGAAGATGGAGTAAAACACAAAGAATTATTCTCCTTGAAAAAATACAAAAATATATGGAACAAGGTTGGCAAGACACTGTACATCAGGCAATGAAAGACAATGATCTTTGAAAGAGGTGAAACCTATGATTGTACCAATGTACTGCCATGAAATAGTTTCCAGGCTGTGTGCAGAGAGAAGAAATCCAAGTGGAGCCCAGTAGACTCTTTGAGTTGAGGAGTTGGAGATGAGAGTCCAGGAAAACCAAAACAGCAAGAAGTCTTGGGACAGAGTGCCAAAGAAAACAAAGCTGCATGAAGAGAGAATTCCAGAGATCTGGCAAGGTCTCCCTTGAGTATTCAGCTGAGTACTAATCAACAAAATGCGCAAAAGTATGTGCATGAGGCTAGGAAAAGAAATACACAGGGCCTAAGAATAGTGCTTATTTCTATTAATCAGACCCAACAATCATGTGACATTGGGTAAAATACACAGAAATGTCTTGCTCTGTGTGGGGAATACTTAGACTTAATTGCTGTGCAGTTCTCTGTGCACTGATCCAGTCCTACTGAAGAAATTGCAAAAGTGATATCAAAAGGACCTATTTCCACAACAAAACTATCCTTCATCCAATTAGGTAAAATTCACAATCTCTGGCATTAATTTAAAAAAATTATCAGGTACATAAAGGAGCAGTAAAAAAAAATCCAAAATGAGGATAAAAATTAATCTGAAGTGACCCAGAACTGACAGAATTTAGAATTAGCAGGTATGGCATTAAAATGGTATAATTGTATTTTATATATCCAAAAGGCAAAGTACAGATACAGAAGATATAAAAACAACACCCAAATTGAATTTCTAGGGATGAAAACTGCAATGTATGACAGAAAATACATGAATGAACAAAAGATTACACAGAAGAAATTAATAGTGAACTTTGAGACATAGCAATAGACACTACGTAAAACGAAGCACAGGGAGATAATTTTTTAAAGGGAAGAACTAACAGTAAGCTATTGTCCAACTATAGCCAAATATATATTTAACTGGCATCCTCAAAGGAGTGGAGAGTCAGAAAAAACTATTTAAAAAAATTATGCCCCAAATTTTTCCAAATTTATAAACACACAAATCTAAGAATCTTGATGAACCCCAACTACAAGAAACATGAGAGAAAATACATACGTGCGCATCAAGACCAAATTGCTTAATCAAGCAGTACAGAGAAAATCTTAAAATCAAACAGAACAAATGGTATGTTATATTTGGAGGAACAAAGAACAACATAAGATTTCCAGTAAGAAACAATGCACAAGAGAAGAGAACGGAGAAATATCTTTGAAGTACCAAAGAAAATTAAATTTTCAATTCATAATTCTATATTCAGTGAAAATACCTTTAAAAATCATGGCAAAATAAAAAATTTTTAGACATACAAAAATTAAAATTCTTTAGGACTAGCAATCTGAACCACAATAACTGTTAAGGCAAAGTAGAAAAAATATATATACCAGAAAAAAAATTATTGACCTACACAAAGTAATAAGCACTAGAAATGGAAGTTATGTGGATAAGTAAAAACCTTACTATTTAAATCTCTTGTCATGTAAGTCTCTTTAAAACATAGCTGACATTAACAAAAATAATAAAATGTAGTGTGGAGTTTCTAACATATAAACATAAGATGTATAACAACAATAACGTAAAGTTCAAGATGGGAGAAATGGGGTTTACCATTCTGTACTACATGTGAAATGGTACAATATCACTTGAAGGTAGACTGTAATAAGTTAAAGATGTATAACATAAGCCCCAAAGTAGGCACCAGAATAACAAAACAATTCATTATACATGATAAATCAACAAAGGAGATGGAATAATAAAAAAATTCACTTAATTCAAAATAAGGAAGAAAAAGAAGTAAAATGACAAGAAACAGATGGACAAATAGAAACAAATAGCAAGAATATAGACTTAATCCTAATCATATCAATAATAATATTAAGTATAAATGGTCTAAATAGTCTAAGTAAAAGGCAAAGATTGCCAGATCAGATAAAAATGAAAGATCCAACTCTACAGTGCCTGTAAAAAACATACTTCAAAAATGAAGACACAAATAGAAAGAAATTGCCTCATTCTGACAAAGGACATCTATGAAAATAACTACAACTGACATCATCCTTAACAGACTGAATGGTATCCCCATGAGGTCAGGAACAAGAAAAGGAGGCCCAGCCTTATCATTTTCAGTTAAACATTGTACAGGAATTTCTAGCTACAATGGAAGGGTTATAAAAGTTACTCAGATTAAAACAAAAAAGTAAAACTGTTTTATTTACAGATGGCATCATCATCTATGTAGAATGAAAGCTTCAAAAAAGACATGAATACGCTAACAAATTTGCAGGACACCAGATCAATTTAAAACTCAATTTAGTTCTACTTACTAGCTTAAAACAAGCAGAAATTGACATTTTAAAACATTATTTACAATAACAACAAAAATATGAAATAGAGATAAATCTGATAACAATTTGAAAGATCTATACACTAAAAACTATGAAATATTATTGACAGAAATTAAAGAAATTCTAAATAAATTAAGACATATTGTTTTCATGGGTCACAAGACTCACTATGGGTAAGATGTCAGTGTTTTCAAACTAATGTCAAGATTCAAGTTAATTCCAATCAAGATCCTAGCCTGTGTTTTTAAAGAAATGAGTTAAGTCTAATTTTTATTTTTGAAACATATCATAAGTCAACCAGATTATGTTACTACTCCAATTTTAATTTTATTCTTCAAAGTTATTTTGACTGTTCTGGGTTCTGTACATTTCCATATGAAATTTATATGATCTGATTTAAAGAGTTACTATAAACTATAGTATTCAAGACAGTTTGATATTGGTATAAAGATAATGAATAAACTTTATATTGGTATAAATTGATGGTATATTGATATAAAGTTTATATTGGTATAAAGTTTATATTGATATAAACTAATGAATAGAACTTAATAAAGTTTAGAAATAGACACACACATACAAGGACAACAGATTTCATCAGTGATGCAAAGGCAGTTCTATGGAGAAAGCATAGTCTTTTCAACTAATTGTGCTAGAACAACTGGATATCCATATGAAAAAAAGTGAACTCAATTCATATCTTACACAAAAATTAACTCAAACTAATGTTTAATAATCACGGCTGTCTCAGAGATAGTGAAGGCATGGAAGAGAAGGAGTGAAGTGAGAGGGAGGAATTACAAAGGAGCTCTAAGAAACTTTTACCAATATATGCATTAACTTGATTATAAGTGAGGTTGTATTTACATATCAAAAACATACCATATTGTATACTTTAAATATGTGTGTTTATACACTTTACACTTCAATAAAACTGTTTAAAAATAGAGATTTGGGGCCAGACATGGTGGCTCATCCCTGTAATCCCAGCACTTTGGAGACGTAGGGGACACAGACTGCTGGAACCCAGGAGTTCAAGACCAGCCTGGGCAACATGGCAAAACCCTGTTTCTACAACAAATGAAAATGCAATAATTAGACAGGCATGGTAGTGTGTGCCTATAGTCCCAGCTACTCAGGAGACTGAGGCAGGAAGATAGCTTGAGCCTGAGATGTTGAGCCTGCCATGAGCTCATTTTTAAAAAATAAATAAATAAAAACAGGGATTTTGCAAAAAGGCAAATACCATTAAACTTACTATTAAAATAGCTATTAAAATGTTAACATACTATTAAAATGATGCTACTTCTTATTAAAAGTAGATATTTTAAAATGTAATGAAGATAATAAAATGATGCTTGTGTAGAAACTTCACTTCATTGTCAAACTCCAAGAATTCTGTTTTCAACATACTAAAATAAGAATCAATTAATCATACTGAGGGAAAAAAAATGTCTTTTCTAATATTAGAACATAATGGTTCTCAGTATTAATGGTTTAAATAGCCAAAGTTGTAAATTATTAAGAGACCTTTTTTTAAAGGTGCCTCTTTTTTACCCAACATTGCATTTTAAATAACTTTAGATAATGTAAAAAGTGTTAATAAGTGTTAAATAAGTGTTAATAAGTGTTAAAATTTGGGTCTACACAGTTAAGTTAATGATGCCAAATATGAACCTGAACCTCCTTCAGTAATATTAATCTTAATTATATTAATCCGTTCCATCACCCCCTAAACTTATTCTTACCCTTCTGTTCCTGCCCACTTTATACATTTTTTTACTTCTGTTCTTTCACCCATCTTCTTCAATTTTCTTCTGTATTATTTCTTTTCTCATCTATCCTTGTCTCCATATTTTACTCATTGTTGCTCCCTCTGTTTATTTCCTCTATTGGCAAAAAATAATTAAATTCAAAGTGAGTCGGGTTTTTTTCCAGCAAGAGAAATATTAAAGATTTTGTTCATCTTTCAAACTTACAAAAAAAGAGCATAAAACTCTAAATGTAGAAATGATAAAATAGAGATTTCAACAGAGATAGAAGCAGGAACATTCAGAGACCAAGAAACCTAAAAAGAGAAACAAATTACAAACAGCAGCAGGCAAGAAGGAAGGAAAGGAGGGAGAGAGGAGTGGAAAGGGAGGAATTAGGGAGAAGAAGAAAGAGAAAGAGGAGAGAGAAGATAAGTAAGCGATCATGGAGAAAAGTCAGTAGGTTTAGTTACTAATGTCAAGGTCTAATTGCTGAAATACCCTTTTAAATTAACTTAGCTCTCCCATTCAGAACTCCCCTTTCTAATGGTCATGGCAAGGTCCTCTAGAAGTTACTAGGTTGCCTTGCCTTTGTACTTTGAAAGATTATAGTTGTCTCATTTTACAGCATGTTAAAACAAGGTTTGGTATTAATATTGATTTATTTTTCTGAGTCATATTTGCAATGATCCAGATTGTCCTTTTTTTGATTTTGCTTGTTATTGAGGGAGAAGCATTAATTTCATCTAACGTATATCTTTAAAAGTTTTCATTCACACACAAAAGCATAAATCACTGTAGTTCTTTGTGTACTTTTAAAATAAATTTCAGAAGCTCTTTTTACAAATGGAACAAACCACCTGGGATTGAAAGGAGACCATGAGCCTTGGGATGGAAGACACTTTTAATCTTGATGTCATATATAATGAAAATAAGCTCAAGACAAATGTTGATCTCCTTGGTGAAAATTCCTCCATGTCCTGTGATCCATAGGTCTCAACTTGGTGACAGTCATGACAATGCAGTGGGAAATGAGCAGGACAGAAGGGAGGGAATGAAGTAATAATATAGTTCATCTCCTCCTTAACCTGTGTTGGAGTTCCTGCTATTGTTGAAAATTTCTTTGATAATAGTATTATCATCAAAACCAAGTGCAAAAAGAGGGCAGGAAGCTCAAGAAAAATCCTGCATTAAACAACATTTTGTTATCAGAAATAAACCCCCCACAACTCAGAAGTATGAGAATTTTGTTAGCAATTTACATTATCTGTAAAATCAGATATACAGTAACTGTCAGTACAGTTATACACAGGTATAGTTCTAGATCATTTGCAGATGGGGCATTAAGTCTATGTATTATAAGACTGTAAGATTAGACTGGTGTGAAATTATCTCTGTAAAGTTGAAATGATAGTTGTTACTAGGACAGCTGAAAAGAGAAAAGAGTTTAGTAGGTTTTGAAGGGCAGCGAATTGACTGGAAAAAAGATAAGACATCTAAGGATGAGCTTAAAATAATGTGACTGAAATGCACCTGACCAGCAGTCTACTACTATTTAGAAACAGACACAAAATCTACATTTACATTGCCTGAAGCTATCCAAGAATAACTAAATCCTTAATTAGTGAGATGTTGGCCATAGAGGCATAATATATTTTGTGTTTGCCATTCAAGTACCTTAACATTGAACCAGGCATCTTCCAAAAGGTCTTTCACAATGTTTCAAAAGTCATTATGTAATTGGTATTTTTTGCTTACCATCAAACCATGGATGTTACATTGCAACTTATGAGAAGTATTTACAAAAGAAATAAATGAAGGATCTTCTAGTTAATAGAGTTTTCCAGTCCTGACCCCATAAGCCAGAAGTAACCTTGATGCAAGGCAGGTGAGCTTCAAAGTGGGGCTTAGCCTGCAAGGGTTCTTGTCTTCACCCAGTGAAGAATTCAAGGATAAGCCAGTGCTAGGATAGAAGAAAACAGCTTTACTGAAGTGGCAGAGTTATAACTCTGTGGTGTTACAGCTCCATCACTGTTCCTGCAGAGCAAGGCTGTTCCATAGGCAGTGTGCTGACAGTAGCAGCTCAGGGCAGTTTTGCAGTCATATTTATACCTACTTTTAATTACATGTAGATTTAGAGGAAGTTTATGCAGAAATTTGGATTGTCAGGTCATTGCCATAGAAACGGGTGGTAACACCTGGGTATTGCCATGACAGTGGTAACTGACATGGCATACTGGTGGTTGTGTTTAATGGAAAGCTGTTTCTGTCTCATCTTTTTTAGTTAGTCCTCAATTTGGTCCAGTGTCTGAGCCTTGCCTCCAGAGTCAAGTACCAATTCCTACCTCAATCCAACAGATGCCATTAGGATTGCAATCCCCAAAAAATACAATCCTATGCTTGGTCGAATGAAAATGCATTCAACAGTGTTAAGAAAGTAAGCTTGCTAAATTGCAATGCCATGAGAGCTTCACTTCCTATAATGGCCAGTTTTTATTGAATAGTGATTTCTTCCACATTTCAGTATGATTTGTGACGTCTATTTGTGAAGGAATAAAAGTCCCTATGATGCCCCAACAATTTACTGGTATTCTTATGACATTGATATTGCATTTGATAATAGAAATCCTCATGAGTTTCTGAATTGTCTTCTTCTTTCCCTATTTACTTTTATAATGCATAATTCTGGTTCTCATATTTTTATAACTACTCTGGCACATCTTTCACTAGTTACTTTTTATTTTCTTGTGCACAGCTCAAGACTGTATCACAGTGTCTTATATGGTCAGCAGCTAAGAAACTAAGATGGAAGAAAAATATGAAAGTCAATAGATCAAGTCATTAGTCCATAAGCTAATGGAAATCAAGGAAAAGCAGATTATGGAGGTCACAATATAAGAGCCATGATCCTCATCTTGAGAGTTTAGCAAGAGTTGAAAAAGGAGGGCAAAACAGTCAAAATAACAAAGAGATAGAAATGATGTTATAAAAGTGAAGATAGTTGACTAGATAATGAATGTAGATTGAGGAGCAAAAGACTTTTCTGACAAGCTGAAAGCCCTCTGTTCTTCTTATGTTATAATCTCTTCTTTAATGAGCTCATCTATTTCCACAGTTTCAATCCGTACCTCTAACCTATTTATAGTTACAGTTCTACCCATTCACTTAAACATTATGTTCTCTATCTCCATTTGAGTATTTCATTAACACACATTTCAACTCAATATGTTTGAATCTAACTTCATCACCTTTCTTCCTAAACTAGTCCTAAATCAATTCCCTGTTTTCAGGTAAGTGATATTAGAATTTTTGTAAGAAACCTGCTCTCCATCCTCTACATTTAGTCTGTCATAAATTTTGTCAATTTTTCTTTCAAAATAGTTCTCACATCTGACTTGGTTTATCCATTTTCATGCCCGTCAACCCAGTGAGGCCTTCATTTCCTTTCTTCTGGACAACTACATGGCCTCCTATTTGACGTCTCCAGCTCTGTCTGGTTTCTCTTCCCATTCAAATCTGCACATAAGCTGCACATAAGACTGATCCTCGCAAAACATTACTTTCATTATCTTCGTGACCTCCTCGTCCAAGAACAGCCCAATCACGCTCAGAGCCTTCAATTATAATTCAACACACTCCACAATTTGTGCAATATCTATCTCTATTATTCTACCACATTTTCTCTTTTCCAGGAAAGCCTTTCTGTCCCCACTTAAACAATAATTATTTCTACCTTTCTTATTTTGTCATTCTCCTACTTTAACCCAGATTCCTCTCTTTTTCTTCTGACTTCCTCAAAGATATAAATCCTTCAGGTTTCAGCTCAAGACAAATCTATTCTAGAAAGCCATCATGCCAATTAAGAATCATTAGAGGGGGACTTAGGTCATCATATTTTCAGATATGCTCTGGGTTATCTTGAAGGTCAGTGTTTGAACCGCCAGTGAAGAACATATAACATCACTTCTACTTCAAAATAAGAGGATGGTTAAACCAATGAAGTGTGATTCTTCACACAGATTAATCTGGAATGTAAATTTTTACATTTTATAAGTTAAAAATAGTATTGAAATGTTAATCTTTAAAATTTAGTTATTATTTTAAAATTAAAAATCAATGTTAAGATAAAAAACATCTCATTTTTAAGGAGAACTGAAGGAATATAACTAAATGATTTTTTTATCTGAAAAAAATAAATTGTAAGAAAAGAAAGTAGAGAGGAAGCTAAGATTGTAGAAAGTAGAGGAAGCTAAGATTGTTAACTTAGGAACTTGGACTTCTTCTAGTCATAGACATTGAAGGTGTTTGAACAGAAGATGTTAAAAAAAATTTTAAGATTTTTATTTTCAAGAACAATATGATCTAGAATAGATTGGAAAAAGAAGGTTGTGCATAGGCAGGGGATCCAATTAAGAGGTTGTCACCACAGTCAGGTGAGGAGTGATTGATGTGTGAACAGGAAGTAGAAATCATTTGAATGACAAGGGAGACAGAATCTTCAACAGTATCACATAGAAAAACAAAGTCACAGATTCAATCAGCAACTATGGGTAGAGTGATTAATAGATAAGTAGGAAGGATGGATGATGCTAAGATGCAGAAAAATGATAGTACTATTGGGAGAATGTCGAACTTCCAAAAGAAATCTAGTTTGTGGAAAAGAATAATGACTATAATTTTTTTTAGCAATACCGCATTTGAAGTGAGAACAATACATTGTTCCATAAGCAGGTAGAAATGAAAGCATGGGGTTTTAAGTCGGGGTCAGTGTTAGTTAGATTTGGAAAGTATCTATCTATCTATCTATCTATATATGTCTCTGTATATATTTCATATTTTAAAAGCTGTCAGCTTTATCCCACATGTTCTCACTCATAAGTGAGAGTTGAACAATGAGAAAACATGGACACAGGGAGGAAACATCACACACTGGGGCCTGTCAGGGGGTGGAGGGCAAGAGGAGAGAGAGCATTAGGACAAACACCTAATGCATGTGGGGCTTAAAACCTAGATGACGGGTTGACAGGTACAGCAAAACACCATGGCACATGTATACCTATGTAACAAACCTGCACATTTTGTGCATGAATGCCAGAACTTAAAGTAAAATAAAAATTTTTTTAAAAAATAAAGAGCTGTAGTAGACACTGAGCGAGTGGGAGAAAGGAGGAATGGGGTGCAAGCGAGTCTTGGAGAATTCTTTTATACCATTATTTTTGTTAAAATGATCTTCATTACAATTGGATTTAACCTGATATTTTAAAGTCACACATTTAAATGTATATCTTACCTTTTAAAAAGCACTTCCTTACATATTTGGTAGAAAAGAAGGAATTCTGTTGAAATGGTTAAGAATGTGTCTTATTTCTATTGATGATTATTTGCTTGTTTTGAGAGTGCTACAATAATGCTGTGCACTAAAACCAGAGTCAGGAGTCCTGGCTTCATCTCCCATTCCATCACTCACCTGCTGATGCAAACTCAGTATTTCTGGTCTCAAAGAACCGAAGCCCAGAAAGAGCCTACCTTTAAAGCCTCTCTTAGAGTCTCCTTCCTGAAATTATCTATATTTTCACATCTTCAGAGCTGGTTTCAGGGAAGCATTTACTCGGTGCATTAAGACCAGAGAGTCCCACCTTCCTCCCTCTTATGGCTGAATTTGTCGCCTCACCTGACAGTGGCAGGTTATCTTTCCTAAAAGCCTCTTATCTCTTCTTCATTTGTTTTTTCAATTAACCAAAATCTCTTTATCTGCTTTCCATTTATTTGTTGAAACTCCTATAATGTCCTTTGAACAAGGTAAGGACTAAGAGGACCTAGGTTTGCTTAAAGAGCTGACTTAGCTGTGCCAAGAAGTCTGTTTAACTAAAGAGCATTTGGTCAAAGAGGGTATTTGTGTTATCTGCTTCAATCACACACAGAGCAGCCTTATGCTATCTTGCATATTGATTTCCTTGGGTTCTTTTTATCTATAAAAGTTTACAATAGTGCTTATGAATTTCACTTCCAAACCTGCTTAGAGAAATGTTATGGGAATGGATGGAAGCAAAAGATTAAATCCTTAAAGGAAAACTCTATAAAAATATACAGTCGTAGTTGTAACATTTGGGACAAGGATGGACCACATTTACAGTGGTGGTCCCATTAGATTATAATTGAGCCGAAAAATACCTGTCAGCTAGTAATATAGGCATCAAATGCCACACTGCGTCACATTTGTGGTGATACAGTGAAAACCAGCCAACTGTGCTGCCAGTCATATAAAAGTATAGCATGTGTTATATATAGTGCCTAATACTTGAACATGATAATAAACCACTGTTACTGGTTTATGTATTTCCTACATCTTTTTTCATTATTTTAGAATGTACTCCTTCTACTTATTTTTTTTAAGCTAACTATAAAACAGCCCCAGGCAGGTCATCAGGAATATTCCAGAAGAAGGTATTGTTGGCCAGGTGCGGTGGCTCATGTCTGTTATCCCAGCACTTTGGGAAGCCAACGAGGGTGGATTACCTGAGCTCAGGAGTTCGAGACCAGCCTGTGACACATGGTGAAACCCCATCTCTACAAAAAAATACAAAAATTAGCCAGGCACGGTGGCTCGTGCCTATACTCCCAGCTACTTGGGGGGCTAAGACAGGAAAGTCGCTTGAGCTTAGGAGACAGAGGTTGCAGTGAGCCAAGACTACACCACTGCACTCCAGCCTGAGCAATAGAGTGAAACCCTGTCTCCAAAAAGAAAAGAAAGAAGAAGGAGAAGAAGGTATTGTTATCCTAGCAGATGACTGTTACATGTTCATTTACCCTGAAGATCTTCCAGCCAGAAAAGATGTGGAGGTAGAAGACGGTGATACTGACAATCCTGGCCTTGTGCAGGTCTAAGGTAATGTGCATGTTTGTATTTTCATTTTTAATAATAAAGTTTAAAAAGTGAAAACAAAATTAAAAACAGAAAAAGGCTTATAAAATTAGAATAAAAAGAAAGAAAATATTTATATGCAGCTATATAATGTGTACTTTAAGCTAGATTATTATAGAAGTGTAAATTTTTTTAAATTTAAAAGTCTGTAAAGTAAAAAAGTTACATTAAGCTAAGATTAATTATTGAAGAAACAGGGCAGGCATGGTGGCTCACACCTGTAATCCCAGCACTTTGGGAGGCCAAGGCAGGCGGATCATGAGGTCAGGAGATCAGGACCATCCTGCCAACATGGTGAAACCCCGTCTCTACTAAAAATACAAAAATTAGTCAGGCATAGTGGTGTGTGCCTGTAATCCTAGCTACTCAAGGGGCTGAGGCAGAAAAATCGCTCGAACCCAGGATCAGAGGTTGCAGTGAGCTGAGATCGTGCCACTGCCCTCCAGCCTGGCGATAGAGTGAGACTCCATCTCCAAAAGAAACAAAAAATTATGTAAGAAACAAAAAATTGTTTTATAAATTCAGTGTACCCTAAGTGTACAGTATTTATAAAGTCTATAGTAGTGTACAGTAATGTCCTAGGCCTTCACATTCACTCATGACTCACTCTCCCAGAGCAACTCCCTGACCTGCAAGCTCCATTCATGGTAAGTGCCCTATACAGGTGGACCATATTTTATCTTTTATACTATATTCTTACTGTACCATCTTTTATATTTTTACTGTACCTTTTTGATATTTATATATGTTTAGATACACAAATATTTGTCCTCACATTATCTTTGCCTACAGTATTCAGTAGAGAAACATGCTCTATAGGTTTGTAGCCTAGGGGTAATGGGCTATGCCATGTAACCTAGCTTTATAATAGGCTCTACCATCTAGGTTTGTGTAAGTATGCTTTATGGTGTTTGCACGACAATAAAATCATTTGACACATTTCTCAGAACATATTCCTGTCATTAAGCAAGGCATAACTGTATTTATGTATGTGTATGTGTATTTATGTATGTATAGTATAGATGTATGTGTGTTTATGTACGTATGGTATTTATATATAATATATAATGTATACACTACATATAAGTGTATATATAATATATATGTACATTTTGTATGTAATGTACACACAATAATCATGTATACACACAAACATTTTCTTAAAAATTTAAAACCCATTTTTGTTTTGTTTTGTTTTGTTTTGTTTTTTTGAGACGAGTCTCGCTCTGTCGCCCAGGTTGCAGTGCAGTAGCGTGATCTCGGCTCACTGCAACCTCTGCCTCCTGGTTTCAAGTGATTCTCCCAAGTAGCTGGGATTACAGACGTGCGCCACCATACCCAGCTAATTTTTTTTGTATTTTTAGTAGAGATGGGGTTTCACCATGTTAGCCAGGCTGGTCTCAAACTCCTGACCTCAAGTGATCCACCCACCATAACCTCCCAAAGTGCTGGGATTACAGGCATGAGCCACTGTGCCCAGCCTGTTTTTAAACTCTTAAAATGTAAAGTATCCACTAAGCATGTTGGTAGGAGTTACAGACTTTTACAAACACATGCAGTCTAGTTCATAAAATCATTCACATAAATGAAGAAACAGTATGACAGCAATAAATGCAGTGTTACCAGATTGTTTCCAGGTCCTGGCCGAAATATCCCCCTGAAACCTCTGCATTTAATTCCTCCTTTTAGAGCTAACATTGATTCCTCTGTTTTATCTGATGGCATTACTGTTTCCAGAATCATTTTCTTGTTTTATTTTTTGTGCCTCCTACTATTTTTGGAAAGTTCTTGCTATTGACATCCATAGTTGCTCATACTTCAGTTTAAATGCTGAACTGTGGCCAGTGGATTGGAATAACTGATTGAAATTTAAAGAGCTGCCCCTGTATTCTCCTAATTGGAGGGATCATGAAATTTCTCACTAAAACTAGTACATTATAGACATTGAAAGGGGGTGCTATTCATGATTACTTCAGGGAAACAAATAATAAACTGGGACTGTTCAGGGGAAACACCTACAGTCACTGTGACAGGTTGAATGATATCCCCTCTCCAAATTTATATGTTGAAGTTCTAACCTTCAGTACTTCAGAATCTAACTTTATTTGAGGACAGGGACTTTACAGAGGGAACTGAGTTAAAATAAGGTCATTAGGGTAGCTCTCATCCAATATGACTCATATCCTTATAGAAAGAGGGTACCTAGGCTGGGTGTGGTAGCTCACCTCTGTAATCCCAGCAGTTTGGGAAGCTGAGGTGGGCAGATCATCTGAGGTCAGGAGTTCCAGACCAGCCTGGCCAACATGGTGAAAACCTGCCTCCACTAAAAATACAAAAATTCGCTGGGTGCGGTGGCAGGTGCCTGTAGTCCCAGCTACTCGGGAGGCTGAGGCAGGAGAATCACTTGAACCCGGGAGGCGGAGGTTGCAGTGAGCCGAGATCGCACCACTGCACTCCAACCTGGGCCACAATTGAGACTTTGACTCAAAAAAAAAAAAAAGAAAAGGAAAGGAAAAAGAAAGGGCGTATGTGGAGACAGACATGCATACAGGGAGAGCACCATGTGAACATGGAGACAGCCATCTGCAAGTCAAGGAGGGAGGCCTGGAGCAGATTTTTCCCTCACAGCCCTCAGAAGGAGCCAACCTTGCCAACACCTTGACTGCAGACTTCTCGCCTTCAGAACCATGAGACAAAAAAATAGTGTCATTTAAGCCACCCAATTTATGGTTCTTCAGTGCAACAGCCCTAAAAAACTAATATAGTCACCTTACTAAAAAAACTCATGTTAGTTCTGTGTGAATTTTAATTACTTTCAACCAAAAGATGCTTGACCACAAGACTTCAGAAAACTTGAATTAAGAACAAGAAAAGGGGACATTGTCCAGACTATTCAGGACAGCCAAGTCTAGGCAACAGGGGAGCTTAGGCTCATCCAAGGAAGAATATTAACAGCTGGCAATAGTGGCATATTTCAAAAGAAAGAAAAGAAAGAAAATGCTATTTTTTTTTTTAGATGGAGTCTCACTCTGTCACCCAGGCTGGAGTGCAATGGTGCAATCTCTGCTCACTGCAACCTTCACCTCTCAGGTTCAAGTGATTCTTCTGCCTCAGCCTCTCAAGTAGCTGGAACCACAGGCGCACACCATCACGCCTGGCTAATTTTTGTATTTTTAGTAGAGACAGGGTTTCATCATATTGGCCAGGCTGGTCTTGAACTCCTGACCTTGTGATCTACCTGCCTAGGCCTCCCAAAGTGCTGGGATTACAGGTGTGAGCCACTGTCCCCAGCCTCTCTCTTCTTTCTCAAAAATCTACCAAGAGTGGAGAGACTATTCGCAAAAACAGGAATGCCTTCAGGGTATAGGATCATGGTTGTGGTAGATTCTTATTCAGCATGTAATCCCTTCTCCCCTTCACCTATGGGACTTGCTTTAGCTTAAAAGTGGACCAAAAGAATTCTGACTCCTTAACTTTGGCCTCAAGCTTGCTTTGGCCAAGGAGATGATAGCAGAAGTGATGCAAAATGAGACTGGAAACGTGAACTGGCTGTTGAACTTGCCCTCTCACACCTCTACCATCAGATAATATGAGCTTCCCTTGGATAGGTCTTATTCCTTCAGCCTGAACTGTAGAATTAATATACATGGAGTAAGCCCAAGCCCAGCCTTCAGGGAGACACAAAAGCCCAGGTGGACCCATGGCTTGCAGCAGAGCCAGCCATGCCCAATTTAAATCAGCCAATTTGTAACCAACTCACATATTATAAATGATTTCTGTTTTAAGCCACCAAATATTGGAGAACATTATTACACAGCTTTATTACAGCAATTGCTAGCTAATACATGGGATTTCCCTTTATTGCATATAGGATTCATTGTACTACATGATAACCACTGTGCTAATCTTTGTACAGATTCTGAGGGAAACTATTCCTACCTTCAAGGATCTTCTAGTTTGGGAAAAATTATAAAAGCACATTTTAAAATTGACAAATATTGCAAAGTAGTATTTCTCTAAGTGCCAAGTGATATAGCATTAAAAGGTATAAAGATTATTAACAACAAAACAAAGATCTTTGTGCTGCCTGAGCCATGGATTATGTAATCTTTTGAGGCTTCTCTTCCTTCAACTAAAATTGAGTGATTTGAACTAGGTTAGCCATGTGATGACTTCTAGGAAAAAAAAGTAAGAGCCTGTGCTTACTCAGAGGACTGACTCAGACAAGGCTGACCTCATGAAAGAAGAACATCATTGAAAAATAACATAATAAAATGCATAGTACTTTGGCCTTGAACAATGGATTAAATTTAGATTAATTGGTGTATAAAAATAAAATTATGTGAATAGGAGGTCAGAGCAGAAATCAAACATCTGTACCAATAGATACAGTAATTACGTCAAGAAAAGTACTGCATCATTTTGTACATAGCTCCTTGAGACATGCTACTGCCAAAAGGAGCACTCCAGGCATGTTTCTAAGATTTAAAAATTATTACATCTTTAACACTGCCCTTTCCTCTGACTACCTCTGCATTCTGAGATTGCAAAGTGTGAAACTGCTTCTAACACATTTTTAGAAAATTACTCCAGCCCTTGTGTTTTCCCTAAATAGGGCTTAAAATTAGTTTTTGCCTCAGTGGAAAATCCATATAGCACGATCAGAAGCTGTATCTCTACACATCAATGAATATCCTATCAGTTTTGCAAAATTCACTATGGCTTCCCACACAATCAGCTTCACTCTACAAACCACTGGAGATGGTGAGGATTTTACAAATCACTGGAGATGATGAAGATTTTATAATAA
Source organism: Cheracebus regulus (assembly GCA_963574635.1). Classification (NCBI taxonomy): domain Eukaryota; kingdom Metazoa; phylum Chordata; class Mammalia; order Primates; family Pitheciidae; genus Cheracebus; species Cheracebus regulus. Next base: position 6,009 of record CAUYQU010098437.1, on the reverse strand, counting down.
AATCATGAACCAGAAATGAAATCAAAGAACCAAACTCTTTGCTCACTACGTGATGGCACGGTCTCAGAATCTTAGGGCATCACTTAAAAATATTTTTAAAAAGCTTGATTTCAGCCACCTAGAAAAATAAGCCTGTGTTTCTTGTTATTATTTGCCTTTGCATTTCTTGTTGTTATTACTTGCCTTTGCTTTTGGAGATCAATTTAGGATAAAGCTGTTCTTAAAATGCTACAAAGTGACTCAGGGATTTTTCCAGAAGTTTAATTCTATATGCTACTGCTCCCTAGCTGCAGACTCTCCTTTTAAGGCTAGAATCTTTCCAAATTTCCAACCTTTGCAGTGTCGGTGGGATATGTAGAGATGTCATTTGACAGAGGCTTTGTGTACTCTCTTCATTACAGGCCAGTGAAAAATAAGTAAGGAAATAGAAGAGTAACAATCTCACAAATGTCATAACTACAGCATAAAAGAATAATCCCTCGTTTCTCATTACTCTATCATTTAGTTTCCGAAATCTTAATTCACAATTTTAAAAGTACTGTGCATTTTTATTTTTCTTCTATACCTAACCCTGTGCCATTTTCTAAACTCAATAAAACTTTTTTTTAATAATTCTACTGAGAAAAACGTTTTCTTTTTTTAAGATTCTACCTGATGTTGAATCTTCAAAGAAGACTCATCACAGTAACACTTAAAAAGCACTCTCTTCAGGGAAAGGGGTGTGGGTGGATGTCTATAAACACACCTTTATGCTCTTCTTTGAAATTACACCTGTAAAAGTTATTCCACAGGAAATCCCCATGGATGACTAATACTTAAATTGAATAAATATCTCACACACCATGGGAATCCTAGAAGTAGCAACAGAGGAATCAGCCAATTGACTTATGCTACACTTCTGAGAAAGGCAACCAAAGAAATTCATTAATCATCGCCCACTGAAAAATGATAAATGATTATTTGTCTTTTTTTAACATAATGAGAAAATAAGAACTATTACCAAGTTCTCTTTTTACATACAATACCTCATACTGCAGATATGGAATGAATGGAGGGACAGAGGGCTCTCTTGATTTACTACATTGCTATCGTCAAAAACAGCTAAAATATCAGTCTGAATAATTGATATAAATTTCCACCTAGCTTAATAGCTCCTTTGATTACATATCTTCATTTTGTGATTTTTATAAGGAAACAAGTAACATTATTATTATTATTTCTTTAGTTCTAAGAGCACAAGTAGAGATGGATCATGGAGGAGACAGAACAAGAAACTAGGAATGGAAAAAATAGAGAAATGGGCCAACATTAGAAGTCTGGACAGAGATGTGTTTGACAAATCACTTAGATACCTACAAACCAATCATTCCCAAGTGCCAGAAACAAAGTTTTCACAGTACACCAGAAACTACATTTTAAATCAGGTACCACACAGATAGGTCAACTGCTAAGTGGTAAAAACATTTAGAACAGTGCTTCTTAAATTTGAATGTGCACACATGTTACCTGAGAATCATATTGAAGTGCAGCTTCTGATTTAACAGTTCTAGGGTAAGAGCTGAAGTGATGCTCCTGCTGACAGTCTATTTACTACAGTTGGAGTATCAGGAATTTAGTCTACATGGAAATAGGGATATTAGAAAGTCAGGTAGGCAGCCTAGGGATCTGAGAGATTAGAACTCTAGTCACAAGAGGATAGGGATGCCTTATGCCTCAGCTTGTATACCTGCTTCTTGCCAACACAGAAACCCCAGAGCATGGAGAGCCTGCAGCTCATAGATGGAAGGAAGTGAGCCATGCCAGGGTAAGAAGAACAGATTTTGTAGGAGCAAGATAGGGGCAGATGCCAGCATCATCCAATACAAGCATGAAATCAAACAATTGTATTTCATTGACTCCCACATTCTGATTTTAAAGGGGCCTCAGCTATTCAGTATATGTTTGATATATGTTGTAGAGAAAGCTCTGGGTAACTGTCATTGACTTATTTAACTTGGGATAATTAAGGATAGCTCCATGTATACAGCATGAGACAGACCGTTTAACATAGTGTCCAAGAGTCCAAATATCTTGAAGTCAGACCACCAGAGCTCTAATTCTGATCTAATATTCATCAGCTATGTTACACAAACCAAGTTATTAAACCTCTCCGGGTCTCAGATTTCTCACCTATTAACATGAGAATAGGTGAGATTGGGGGGACAGTAAAAACACCTATATCATAAAATTATTGCAATAGCCAAGTGAAAATACGTGAAGGTCTCAGACAAGTTCCTAGCACAGAGAAAACCGATGTGTGCTATCACAAGACTTTGTCATGGTATTTCTTCAACCACCTTTCTCATAATGCTGAGTTAAAGAGTTTTAGGTCTGCCCATGATAACTCTAAGTCAGGTAAGTACTTAACAACTTCTGACCTGGCTTTTGCAGGCTCCTCACCCCTGGGCACAAAAATAGAATTTCAAAGCACCTACTGTCTTTATACAGCCCAAGGCTATTTTGTAGGGGAAAACCTATTCCTGCTCTCCAGCTGTGATCTCCTTTCACTATATTCAATCCCAAATTATCTTTTTCCTCAATTATTAACAGACTTTTGTAACTTTCTAGATGTGAGTGGCCTATATCTAGAAATATGTGAGCTAATATCATATACTATTTTATCAAACCACAATTTAAGGAGAAATATTTAGAAATATGCATTTCAGTTTACTTAATTCGTAGACTCCTACTACTACCACTTCATTTAGCCAATCACGTGCCAATTCCAAATTCTAACGATTCATCAAGTAACATTCCTCTTGAATTTGCCTCTTTCTCCCTTATTGGGTACCACCTTATTTTAAGCTCTTTGTGTCTTACCTCAAGACTTGTAGGCTAATACAGTTAGATTCCCCCCTTTCTAATCATCTCCTCCTCCTGGCTTTCCTGTGGCTCACTGCTTTATTAATTAATCTTTCTAAAATACTGATTCATGTCAGGTTTCTACTCATCTCCAAAATCTTGTCTTCCATATAAAACCTAAGCTTCTGTGCCCCATATAGCAAATCGAGTTGACCAATCTGTATCCTATCCATCTTTAAAGGCAATAAATTGTACATCATTCAGTTTATCTCTCGTGTTCCTTAAGAGTCATTTTCCTTTCCTCTGTTTGTAACCTTTTTCATCTGACTCTCATGGCCATAAAGCATTCCCAAAGATATGCATGAAGTGAATTCCATGAATCTGACTGGCAGCTGACTGGGGTGCACACATTAAGAGAAGAAAAACCGAAGGGACTCACAAATACATTTACCATGTCTTTTCCTCAAAATTATAATGGTAGCTAAAGATTTACACAAAAGTGACATACACCAAAGTTATGTCACGGTTAAGAACAAAGTTCTTGCATTGGAAATGAGTTCTGTGCTGACATATTACCCATTGTTTGACCACAGGTCAACATATCTGAGCTGAATGTGATCCCTACAATCTTCCTGAGATCACATTACCATGCTACACATGGGTACATAAAGCTGTCGGACTGTTATTTTAGAAGACGTGCAAGGAAGGACACAATAACACGGGTCAAGTGCTGCCAGGAATATAGCTTTATGGCATAATATAGCTGTTTAATGGTCCATTGATAGTCCCTCAAGACACCTGAGGTGTTTAAAGCTTTAACCACCCAGGGTGTATAAAAGAGCAATAGTCAAGTCGTAAAGCTTTACATAACCTGCTTTCAAAGTATTTTTTTTAATATCAAAACTAGTAAGTCCTACTATTTGATAGCACAACAAGATGATTATAGTCAGTAATAATTTAATTGTACATTTTGAAATAACTGAAAGAGTATAATTGAATTGTAACACAAAGAAATGCTTGAAGAGATGGATACCCCATTATTCATGATGTAATTATTAAAAATTGCATGCCTGATTCAAAATATATCAGTAATTCACAAGTATATATACCTACTATGGTCCCACAAAAATTAAAAATTAAAAATATAAAAACTGAGCTTAATAATTATATTTTTAAAGTTCAAGTCCAGAGAAAAATGGTAAAGATGGAAAAAAGGTAACAAAACTATTTCTCTATCTCTTGTATTAATGAAGAGGCATGATATAGTGCTTGTATGTTCTCCTCCTTTTAAATCAGTGGCATCATTTCCACATTTGCTTTCTGTTGAATTGCCATGATAAAGTAGTATAAGAACATCTGGAAGTGAATCACTCCCATTATTACTTTTTTAAAATTTAGTAATAAAAAACATAGTTCTTGGAAATAAGTATATATACATTATATAGAGAGAGACATATATATATACATAGATATATTTTTATATGTGTATTTGTGTATTTACGTGTGTGTGTGTGTTGTGTGTGTATAACAAATTAGGCATTATGCATCTGCAAACTCAACATTTAAATGGAGTTTACAGATGGCTATCTCACACCAACAAAAGCAGTTTCTACATATGCTGTCAGGTTCAATATCTATGTCTTCAACCTCAGCCCAAATTCAAATAGAAGGGATGAAGCTAGGGAGAGAGGACACTGAGTAAAAGAAACAATGGGAGAGAAAATAATATTTAAAGATGACTCCTATACATTATGCACAAGGTGCTACATGAGTTTTCACGTTTCATGATATAATCTGTTTCCAACTCTTAAATTTAAACAAATGCCTCTGAACTCACATATTTTAATTTCTTTTTAAAATTTAATTTAAGTTCTGGAATACATGTGCAGGACATGCAGGTTTGTTACATAGGTAAACGTGTGTCATGTGGTTTGCTGTACCTACTAACCCATCACCTAGATATTAAGCCCTGCATGCATTAGCTATTTATCCTTATGCTCTCCCTCCCCCAGCAAAATGGCCCCAGTGGGTGCTGTTTCCCTCCCTGTGTTCATGTCTTCTCATTGCTCAACTCTCACTTATAAGTAAGAACATGTAGTGTTTGGTTTTCTATTCTCTGTTTGTTTGCTGAGGATAATGACTTCAAGATCTATCCATGCCCCTGCAAAGGACATGATCTCATTCCTTTTTACAGCTGCATAGTATTCCATGGCATACATGTACCACATTTCCTTTATCCAGTCTATCATTGTAGAGAATTTGGCTTGATTCTATGCCTTTGCTATTGTGAATAGTGCTGCAATGAACATAAGTGTGCATGTATCTTTTTAATAGACTGATTTATATTACTTGGGGCATATATTCACTAATGCGATTGGTGGGCCAAATGGTATTTCTGGTTCTAGGTCTTTGAGGAATTGCCACACTTTCTTCCATAATGATTTAACTAATTTACATTCCCACCAAGAGTGTAAAAGCATCCCTGTTTCTCCAAAGCCTTGCCAGCATCTGTTGTTTATTGACTTTTTAATAATTCCCATTCTGATTGGCTTGAGATGGTATCTCCTTGTGGTTTTGATTTGCATTTCTCTAATGGTCCGTGATGTTCAGCTTTTTTTCATATGTTTGTTGGCTGCATACATGTCTTCTTTTGAGAAGCGTCTCTTCATGTCTTGCCCACTTTTTAATGGGGTTGTTTTTTTCTTGTAAATTTGTTTAAATTCCTCGTAGATTCTGGGTATTAGACCTTTGTCAGATGGATAGATTGCAAACATTTTCTTTCATTCTATAGGTTGTTTGTTCACTCTGATGATAGTTTCTTTTGCCATGAAGAACCTCTTAGGTTTAAATCTTTAATCTAGCTGGAGTTAATTTTAGTGTAAGCTGTCAGGAAGGGGTCCAGTTTCTGCTTTTTGCACATGGCTAGCCAGTTTTCCCAACGCCATTTATTAAACAGGGAATCCTTTCCCCATTGTTTGTTTCTGTCAGGTTTATCAAAGATCAGATGGTTGTAGATTGTGCGTTGCGTCCGAGGCCTCTGTTCTGTTCCATTGGTCTATATCTCTGCTTTGGTACCAGTACCATGCTGTTTTGATTACTGTAGCCTTATAGTATAGTTTGAAGACTGGTAGTGTGATGCCTCTTGCTTGGCTTTTTTTGCTTGGAATT
>CAUYQU010098436.1:0-35648 GCA_963574635.1 Cheracebus regulus | reverse complement strand
AGCTGGATGTGTCTCTCTCTCTCTCTCTCTCTACTCTCTCTCTCTCTCTCTCTCTCTCTCTCTCTCTCTGCCTCTCTCTCTCTCTCTCTCTCTCTCTCTCTCTCTCTGTCTCTCTCTCTCTCTGTCTCTCTTCACTAGGTAATCATAATATGACCCAGGGTTGAGACCACATTGGAATCTGAAAATAACCTGATTCAGCTAACAATATAGAGAACAATTTACATTTTCAGGTATTTCAGAAATACATTTTAACTGCAAGGTGTTGAACAGACAAATGGACTTACACATGGCCCATATTTTGAAAATACAGTGTTAGGAGAGCATATAATGGGGACCCTGTATAGACTGGGGGATTAAGGAATGCTGCTGTTAGGAGGAGAATTTTAAACAAAAATCTGAAGAATGAAATAGTTAAAAGAGGGCGCGTTCAAGTAGAGGAGATCTTTTGTGCCAAGTCCAGGGTTGAGGGATGCATGGTATATTTGAAGAATGAAGAAAGGGTGACAGTATGGCGAGAGTTCATTCTCACATGCAAAAGTTGAATCTGAATGTGCCCAATGATGAATTAATCCAGACAGACTTTTCCTGGACAAATAGGGGGAACGAATCTTTTCTTCTTCTTCTTCTTCTTCTTTTTTTAAAGATGGGGTTTCACCATGATGGCCAGGCTGGTCTTGAACTCCTGACCTCAGGTGATCCACCCACCTCGGCCTCCCAAAGTGCTAGGGTTACAGGTGTGAGCCACCGCGCCCGGCCATGAACCTTTTTTTTGAGACAGAGTCTTATTCTGTCACCCAGGCTGGAGCGCACCCCCTACTCTCCATGGATAAACTGGGACAGTTCATCACCCTGGATATCACTGAGCTGACACTTGTTTCTGGCCACCCTCAGAGGCCTGGTTGCCCTGCAAAGAAGGGAATCCTCCTGCAAAGATTTGCCTGTAAAGCCACAAAGCAGGAGTGGAAGGAGAAGAACAGTGCTGTTAGTACATTAACTTCACATGACACAGTCAAAACTGGATATATTCTGCTTTTAGTAAATCTGGCCAGTAGTGTTTGTTCTCTTCAGTCTAAAATGCAGTTGGTTTGCATCTGGCATTGACAGCGGGAAAAGACCTATCAACACATACAAATCCCAGAACCTGACATGAAAACAGGCTTGGAAGCAAGTTCTGTTATTTTTCCTGAAGATGGCAGGACTAAGTACCTTTCCTACCTTGGTTTTAGATTCTGTTCCCTATGGAAAGACTCTTGTAATAACATTCTCAGATGTTTGTGTTCCCTTGAGTGCTGAATTGTAACTCTACCCAGTATGTCAGATGCTATAAACTAAAGGAGAGCTATTATTTAAAACCTTTTATCCTCAAAACGATAGCAAACTTTGGCCACACTTTCAGACCCTCTCAGGTAAGAGCTGTAGGTAGAAATGTTGACTCCCACTGAGCACTGGGCAGAGGCTGCTGACACCTAGGATAGAGTTTCTCTTAATTGAATGGCAAAATTAACTTTTAAAAATGCAGTCAGCATTTTAAAAAATGGAACATACAAATACACCTTAAGGTAAATGTTATTTGGTAAAACTTGTTTGGCTTTTATATATTGTAGTACCCCCTTATTTGCGGTTTCACTTTTTGAGATTTCAGGGACCCCACAGTAAAAATTCTTTGGTAGAGTCCTAGAGTTTTGCCATGTTGCCCAGGCTGGTCTTGACTCCTAGGCTCAAGCAGTCTGCCAGCCTCAGCTTCCCAAAGTGCTGGGATTACAGGCATGAGCCACTGTGCCCAGCCACAGTTCAAAAATATTTTTAACAGTACATTGTTATAGTAATTCTATTATTTATTGTTATTAATCTTACTGTACCTAATTTATAAATGAAACTTTATTACAGGTATGTAGGTATAGGAAAAACCATAGTATATATAAAGTTTTGTACTATCTGCAGTTTCAGGCATCTTCTGGGGTTCTTGGAACGTAGCCCCCATGGGCAAGAGGCAATTACTGTACTGACTCACCATCCTTTATCCAAAACTGTTGGGATGAGATGTGTTTCAGAATTCTTCAGTTTAAGAAAATTTTTCAAAGTTGGATGATTGCTGGGCTAAGTGGAATTCAAACTATTGCCACCAGTGAATAGAGAAAAGTGCAACATTGGCAAAGGAGGATCCAAGGGTGTTCCTTGTCTTTAAGCCAATATCTTGGCACTCAAATAACACTACACACAATAAGAGAAAATCACTGGGAGTCGGAAAGTCATATTAAATGTTTTTCTCAGCCTCCATTTCTTGCTAAGCAGTATAAATTGTTCTTTCTCTTACCATCCCTTTACAAGCTACAGCTAAGTTAGGGGCTCTTCCCAGTCTTTCTGGCTGGAAACTACAAAAGTCAAGTAACCTTCAACCCTGCCAAGACCATACATTCTGACGAGATCCAAACCCTGGCCTAGTTTTTTTGTTACTTCTGTGTGAAATTGCAATCCATCAGACATGATTCATGGAAAGAATAAAGATCAGCTGGACTAGGAACAGAAACCTCTTCTCCCCATCAGCCCATCAAGAATTATTCTTCAAGTGTTGGCCAGGCACAGTGGTTCACAGCTGTAACTGCAGCACTTTGGGAGGCCAAGGTTGGAGGATCACTGGAGCCCAGGAGTTTGAGACTAGCCTGGGCAATATAGTGAGACTCTATACAAAATTTAAAAACTGGGCATGATGGTAGGTGGCTGTACTCCCAACTACTCAAGAGGCTGAGGCAGGTGGATTACCTAAGTCGAGGAGTTTGATGCTGCGATTGCACACAGCACTCCAGTCTGGGTGACAGAACAAGACCCTGTCTCAATAATAATTAAAAAAAAAAAAAAAGAATTATTCAACTGTTAACAGCTCTTTTAGAATTTGTTTTCTTGTTTTTACCAGAAAACTCCCATGCGGGTAAAAAATTATTCAGACTGCTCCTTGTTAACACAAGGTGGAATATAAGTAAAACAGGTAGATATATCTTTCGACGCTTAGCCAAGTGACTGTGATGTCACAGCACTAGTCTGGAATATTCTTAGAATCTGAGTCTGCAGTTGCTTTTTCTGGGCATAGTAGCTCATGCCTGTAATCCCAGCACTTTGGGAGGCTAAGGTGTGCGGAAGACTTGAGATCAGGAGTTCCAGACCAGTGTGGCCAACATGGTGAAACCCTGTCTCTGCTGAAAATGCAAAAATTACCCGAGTGCAATGGTTCATACCTATAGTCTGAGCTACATGGGAGGCTGGGGCATGAGAATAGCTTGAACCCAGGAGGCGGAGGTTGCAGTGAGCCAAGATTGCACCACCACTGCACTCCAGCCTGGACGACACATAGCAAGACTGTGTCTCAAAAAAAAAAAAAAAAACATCTGCAGTTGCTTTAACTTTCTCCATTCTTATGCCTGAAACTCCAAAGTCACCTACTTTGCTTTTCTATACAAGACCTTTTAGACTAACAGACAAGTATCACATCGCTTTAAATTTGAGGAACAGGGCCAAGCGCTGTGGCTCAAGCCTATAATCCGAGCATTTTAGGAGGCCAGGCAGGTGGAACACCTGAAGACAGGAATTCGAGACCAGCCTGGCCAACATGGCGAAACCCTGTCTCTACTAAAACAAAAATTCGCTGGGCATGGTGGAGCACGCCTGTTGTCCCAGCTACTCAGGAGGCTGAGGCAGGAGAATCGCTTGAACCCAGGAGACGGAGGTTGGAGTGAGCTGAAATCACACCACTGCAGTCCAGCCTGGGTGACAGTGAGACTCTGTCTCAAAAATAAATAATTAAATAAATTTGAAGACAAGGAAAAAAACAAAAAGCAACCAATCTATTACCTTTACAACAGGCCATAAAGTCTGCAAAGCTAGCCTTATGCTAAAGTTTCAACAGGGACTTGGCTTCTGAAAAAGTAGGTGTTGAAAATTAGAGATGATACAGTTATATTGTGAGGACTTCTTAACACTTGCTGTTCTAGATCATAAACCACTATGTTTCCTCATCTTGGCAAAGACTCCCTGAGAATGGATAGGCTTGGGCAGAACTGTGAAGTCATCACAAATGGCCCCTCATTTACTCCTTTCTCTCCCCTGAAGTTCCTACCCTAGTCAGACTTCCAGGGTTCTTACTCTTCTGATCCATCCGGAAAGAGGTTTAAAGTAGGAATTCTCAATGATCATTTTAAAAGTACTATAGAAGATTGGCTGGGAGAGGTGGTGTGCCTGTAGTCACAGCTACTTGGGAGACAGGCAGAATTGCTTGAGCCCAGGAGTTTAAGTCCAGCCTGGGTAATATAGCAAGACCCCATCTCTAAAAAACATTGTTTTAAGTGCTATGGAAGAGAGTGAAGAGTAAACCAAAGGAATGAATCTCTGAGTGGTAGAACTTCAGGGACTATGATGAGTGTGAGAGGTCTCTGAGTGAGAGGGTCTTCCCCAGTGCTTGGAAGCTCACTCTTTGATGGCAGCCTTCTACAATACATGCCATAAGAGCTGACCTGCTCTTCTAAGCTTGCCAAGGTGGGTCTTTCCACCTGTGCAGCTTGTTTACCTTTAAGTAAACGGTACAAAAATCATCATGTAATTGTTGGCTGGGCACAATGGCTCACGCCTGTAATCCCAGCACTTTGGGAGGCTGAGGTAGGCAGATCACCTGAAGTCAGCAGTTCAAGACCAGCCTGGCCAACACGATGAAACCCTGTCTCTACCAAAAATACAAAAATTAGCCAGGCATGGGGGTGTATGTTTGTCATCCCATCTACTCAGAAGGCTGAGGCACAAGAATCACTTGAACCCAGGAGGTAGAGCTTGCAGTGAGCCAAGATTGTGCCAGTGCACTCCAGCCTGGGGGACAGAGACTTCATCTCAAAAACAAAAACAAAAACAAAACAAGAAACCTGTTATGTAGCACATTTCAATGATTTGTGACTAGTATAGCTTAAAGAAAGCCAAGTAAAATAAAGTATAAAACTATACCCCTATGGAATCTTTTGATTCAGAGCTAGATATGTATAAAAGTCAAAACTGGCCAGATATTAAACCTTACATTGATCAAAGGTAATATGCTTTAACTAATAGACATGTCCAATAAAAATTTCAGATCCCTCAATAAAAATTTCAGATCCCTAAGCAGAAAACTTTCAGCTTCAGTCTTCAGTAAGTGGTAGCCTTAATGCCTGCCTGCGTGTGTGTGCACTCGCTTGTGGCAACATTTTGTTTCAGGATTTTTCCTTCTTTGGTGTTCATGTGGTGAACAAAATATGATTGATTGATTGATTGAGATGGAGTCTCACTCTGTTGCCCAGGCTGGAGTGCACTGGCACTATCTCAGCCCACTGCGGCCTCTGCCTCCTGGGTTCAGGTGATTCTCCCCCCTCAGCTTCCTGAATAGCTGGAATTACAGGCATCCGACATCAACCCCAGCTAATTTTTGTATTTTTTTAGAGATGGGTTTCGATCATACTGGCCAGGCCGGTCTTGAACTCCTGACCTCAGGTGATTGACGGGCCTCAGCCTCCCAGAGTTCTGGGATTAGCAGCGTGAGCCGCTGCACCCGGCCTTAATTTTTTTTTGAGACAGGACTCTGTCAGCCAGGCTAGAGTGCAGTGGTGCAATCTTGGCTCACTGCAGCCTTCGCTTCCTGGGTTCAAGGAATTCTCCTGCCTCAGCCTCCTGAGTAGTTGGGATTGCAGGTGCATGCCACACGCCTGGCTAAGTTTTGTATTTTTAGTAGGGACAGGGTTTCACCATGTTGGCCAGGCTGGTCTCGAACTCCTGATGTCAAGTGATCCATCCACTTTGGCCTCCCAAAGTACTGGGGTTACAGGCATGAGCCACGACACCTGGCCTAATTGATTTTTGAAACACCTTGCTGCCCACACTGGAGTGCAGTGTCACCATTCACGGCTCCCTGCAGTCTCCACCATATGCGCTTAAGTGATACTCCCATCTCAGCCTCCCATGTAGCTGGGACCACAGGCCTGTGCCACCACGCCCAGCTAATTTTTAAATTATATATAGAAATCAGGTTTCTCCATGTTGCTCTAGGGTGGTCTTAAACCTTCTGGGCTAAAGAGATCCTCCTTTTGGGAACCTAGGCTTCCCAAAGTGCTGGGATTACAGGCGTGAGCTACTGTGCCCCACCAAGATTTATTTTTTTAAGACCGAGTCTTGCTCTCTCAGGCTGGAACCCAGTGGTGATCATAGCTCACTGTTGCTTCAAACTGCTGGGCTCAGGCGAGCCTCCTGCTTCAGCCTCCCGAGTAGCTGGGACTAAAGGCCTTGCCGGTTTATTTATTTAGAGATGGTGTCTGACTATGTTGCCCTGGCTGGTCTCGAACTCCTGGCCCCAAGCCTCATGCGATCCTCCCACTTTGGCCTCCCAAAGTGCAGGGATCACAGGCCTAAACCACCATGCTCGGCCTAAGTTTTGTTTTTGTTTTTTTTTTTTTTTAAAGCAAAAATCTGTGGTGGACGAAACATCTCCCAGTTTGCTCTCACCTGAGTCAGCTTCTTACATGAGATCAGGCTAAAGACATTTTAGGGTAAAAGAAGAACAGTAGGATGTTTTAAATGTACGAATACATAAAAATAGAACAGAGGCTTTGAAAAGGAAGACAACAGAAAAGGACGAAGTGAGCAGAATGAAGAATGGCATAAAAGACCAAAACCCCTTTTGAACCGCTAGCTGGAATATGACACCAGAGCACTCAACACTGATAATGCCATCAGGGTATTAATCATAATGCTCACCCCGTAAAGAATTTTTGGTGGTGGTTGTGAAATTTGAACTGCTAAGAGTAGGGTGGCGGTGGCAGGGAAAGCTGGTGAGACAACTATGCTAATCGCAGGGCCAGACGACTGGGTGAATGCTTAAATGGTGTCATAAGTCTCTATAAACCTTGGCACATGTGTTGAGTACCGGTCACCTACTGTCAGCTCGGAGCAATTATAGTGGTGTTTCCCTACACTTACTACCCAATCCCATCGGTCCCCCAAACACCTGCAACTTTAAAAACAATCTTTCCAAGCTAGCTTTGAAGAGCTGTATTTTTCCTTCGTATGTTTGTACGTTGCTTGAGTACGCTGATAGCAACGTCATGTGACAATTCAAAGAATCCCCTTTCTTCTAATCTCAGGGTTTCCTTCTGGAGAACTCTCCCTGCCTGTGCGGATTAGGGAGCCCGGGAAGCCCGTTTCAACTTTTCCGGTTCTTAGTCTCGAGTCACTACTCTGCCCTGTACTGTCCGGAGGCTTACTGGGAAGGAGTGCGTGGCAGAGAATTCTCCGCTCTCTAGTTTTCCAATTCTTCCACGGTCTTCAAAAAAGGGCTGTTTGCTCTTGAGCTACGCCTAAACTGAGAAGCGAGAAAGGCCAGCCCCGCCAAAGGCGGACGGGTAGCCGAGACGAAAACCTGGTTAAGGGCAGGGACTGCCCTGAAGAGCAGAGAAAGGGAAGGTTAGCGGGGGAAAGCAGCGCCCCTAGGAAGAAACCGACACCGCCCCACCAGGCCAAGCCAACTGGCGCCACCAGGCAGCACCGGGAACGCGCGCCGACGCCCCCGCTCCGCCGGCGTCCGCCCGTCCCCGTGCGCCCCCTTGTACCCCGCGCGCGGGGGGCGGGGCCGGCGGGGGCGCGGCCGGCGGGGGCGCGCGCGGGGCCGCGGGCAGGGGGGCGGGGCGGCAGAGCTCGGCGGCTGGGACTGGAGGACAGCGGCGGCGGAGGCGACGAGCGGCGGCGGGAGCGGCGCCCAGAGGCCGGGAGGGACGCGGGCGAGAGAAACGGCCGAACGCAGAGGTAACGCAGTACGGAACAGGCGGCCGGGGAGTGGGCGCGGGCTCGCTGCGTCCCGAAGGCGAGTGGCGAAGGCCGTTGGCCCGGGGCGCGGACGCCGCTCCCTGAGAGGAGGGGGCGGGGCGCCCGGGTCCCCGGAGGTGACGCCTTTTGTTTGCCTTCCCCGGCCGCTCCGCCCTCCTCCCTTCCCCTCCCCTGCGACCTAGCCCCCTGCCCCTCTCGTGGACGCCTCCTCAGGGGCCCTCCGGCGCGCGCGCTCCCGCTCTTGTTTTGTTTGGACTTGGGGGAGGAGGGGGAGCTCTTCCCTGGCCGTGCGACCCTGCGTCCCAGCGCGCCTGCGTCGGCGTCCTGTGCCCGTCCCGATTGGCTGTGGGCTGCGCATGCTCCGAGGCCCGCCGCGGCCCGGCGTCCGCCCGCGCCCTCCCCTCACCCCATTCCCTCAGCGGTTTTCGGAGCCGGTTCGAAAGATGCCGGCGGCGGTGACTGGCTGCGGCGGGCCCGCCCCCCGGGTTCTCCGCCCCCGCCGCCGCCATTACGGAGCTCCCAGTGGTGAGTGTGCGGAGCACTGAGGCTCACATTCCTCCGCTTCTGTCGCCGGGCGGGCGCCGCGGTTTCCCTGCCGAGAGTGAGCCCCGAACTGTCACCGCGCCGAGCCCCCACCTCATCCGTCGGTGTCTGCGGTCCCGAGCTTTCCCCGCCTTGCTGGCGGCCTGCGTTCTCCCCCGCCGTGCGCGTTCGCCGCTGTGGCCTGTAGCTGCCTCGCCTCTCCGCTTTGTCTCCGCTGCTCTTGCCGTCCTCCCCGCGGCCCTCTGCGGGCGGGGCTGTCGGCTGTCGCTTTGCTGCTCCGCGACGGCGGCCTTGAGTCTCGCTTCCCTGGTGGCAAACCTGGAACTGGTTACTTGCCACCTTAGGCGGTGGGGCCTGAATGAGAGCAGTGCCTCGGTAGGTCGTCAGAAAGTCACAGTCCATCTGAGCGTTTGTAAGAGATGGAGGCAGGAGTGGTGAGGTGAGAGCCCCAGATCCGAGGGTTGGTACCGAATTGACAGCTGTGACCGGGGACAGCCACTTACCCTTTTTGAGAAAGAGTTCTCTCCCGGACCAGGTGAACTGTGTTGCCGCCTCCGCGTGCGCGTTCTTTTTGTTGTTTATTGCACTTCCTGACTTTGCATCGCATTGAAAAGTGAGAACCCAATTTGAAATACGTCTAAAAATCACTTGAGGCATTTTGAGCGTGCTGTCTAGTCTTAGAGTGAAAGTAGACGTGACTAGTGTCATTTTGAAAGATGTTCTAATTTTGTTTTACCAGGTATAGGCATAAAACATTTTAGCCTTTAAACTTTTCATTGCTCTTCTCAAACGTTTAGTGTGATTTGTCTCAAAATAGAAGTAACATTTTAAAGTTTTGTGGGTTGGTTGGTTTTGTTTTTGTTTTTTGAGACGAAGTTTCAGTCTTGTTGCCCAGGCTGGAGTGTGGGATTACAGGGCTGTGCCACCACTGGACCTGGCTAATTTTGTATTTTTAGTAGAGGCAGGGGTTTCACCATGTTGGTCAGGCTGGTCTCGAACTCCTTCAGGTGATCCGCCCGCCTCGGCCTCCCAAAGCGCTGGGATTACAGGCGTGAGCCACCGCGCCTGGTCGGTTTTGGCTTTGTTTTTAAGCTTACTTGGAAGACTGTAGGTCTGGAAGTTGGTGGATAAAATATACTGATCTCTCCATATGTAGATAAAAGTTTTAACTCCTTGCCTAGTTAGATTGTGGTTTTGTTGAGATGAGACACCCTGTAGTGTCCTTAGCATCTGTGCCCAAGACAGACACCGAATATATGCTTACTTACATAACTTAACTGAAATTTGAAAATAAAAACAAAAAGTGCCAGCAATCAAATTACAGGCATGGTTTTTGTGACATGACTCGTTAAATCTGAGTATAATGAATGACATTAGATTGGGAACAGTGTGAGGTGTTGAGTGCCTCACTAATGACATGTATCACATATATTTTGGGGTAAAATGTGAAATTATAATACTTTTCCTAAAATGCATGTTATCAAGGATATCAGTAAACTGAATTACATTGTTAAACTCCTAGTCATTTTTCTATTACATTGTTAAACTCCTCACTTTTCTATTGCTTTATCTTAATGTAGAGGAAATAAAACTGTGAACTTTGGGGCTTTTTATTTCTACAGTCCTTTTTTTTTTTTTTTTTTTTTTTTTGCCTGCATTAAAATAATTTAAAGCCAGGCATGGTGGCTCACACCTGTAATCCCAGCACTTTGGGAAGCCAAAGAGGAGGGTCGCTTGAGTCCAGGAGTTAGAGACCAGCTTGGGCAACACAGGGAGACCCTGTCTCTACAAAAAAAATACAAAAACTATTGCAGTGTGGTGGCATGTACCTGTAATCCCAGCTGAGTTGGCTGAGGTGAGAGGATCACTTGAGCCCAGAAGGTCGAGGCTACAGTGATCCCTGATCATGCTACTGCACTCCAGCCTGAGACCCTGTCTCAAAATAACTGATTTAATTTAAGTATTTCCTTTGACAAAAAGCAAATCTTTGTATTATTCTAAGATTACATTTAAAAAGCAAACTGATGTTCATAAGAGGGCCGTGTAAACCACAGGTAAACTCAGACTGTTTTTGGCACATACAAGAACCAAGGTGAAAAACATGAATAAACTTCATTTGTTCATTCTTTTAACAAATATTAATTGAGCGTCTATTCTGTGCCTGGTATGTTCATAGGCATCAGGTATGCAGCAAGTGAACCAGATAGATCAGATCCCTGCCAGGAACAAGTGTGGCAGCCAAAAAATCTGATCATTCGGAAGTGCAAACAGCCAAAAAATCTGATCATTCGGAAGTGCGGTGGCTTACACCTGTAATCTTAACATGTTGAGAGGCTAAGACAGGTGGATTGCTTGAGCCCAGGAGTTTGTGACCAGTGTAGACAACATGGCGAAACCCTGTCTTTATACACACAAAAAAGAAAAAGCCAGGTGTGGTGGTGCAGCCCTCTAGTCCCAGCTACTAGGGAGACAAAGGTGGGAGAGTCACTTGAGCCTGGGAGGTTGAAGCTGCAGTGAGCTGTGATACTCCAACCTGGGTGACAGAGTGAGACCCTGTCTAAAAACAAAACAAACATAGGTACAGTGATATTAAGGCAATATGAATTAACCGTGCATATACTTAGCTTTGTAATAAACAGTGAATTTATTAAATAGCCAATTACCCCAACTATTCTAAAGGAAGTACTACAGATTGAAGCTTTGAAGTTCTATGACTTTGACTTTTATTAAGGAAATGCAGAGTTGAGGCTAACATATCTTTTTTTTTTTTTTTTTTGAGATGCAGTCTTACTCTGTCACCCAGGCTGGCGTGTAGTGGTGTAATCTCAGCTCACTGCAACCTCTGCCTACTGGGTTTAAGTGATTCTCCTGTCTCAGCTTCCTGAGTAGCTGGGAATAACCCAGCTATTCTAAAGAATATAGATTGAGGCTTGGAAGTTCTACGACTTTTACTAAGGAAATGCAGAGCTGAGGCTAACAACTCTGTGTTTTGTTTTGTTTTGTTTTGAGATGGAGTTTCTCTCTAACCCAGGCTGGCGTGCAGTGGTGTGATCTCAGCTTACTGCAGCCTCTGCCACCTGGGTTCAAATGATTTTTCTGCTTCAGCCTCCTGAGTAGCTGGGACTACAGCCACTGCTCCCAGCTAACTTTTGTATTTTTAATAGAGATAGGGTTTCACCATCTTGGCCAGGATGGTCTTGAACTCCTGACCTCAGATGATCTCCACCTCAGCCTCCCAAATTGCTGGGAATACAGACATGCACCACTGTACCCAGCCATAAAGTCTTTTGAAAATTTATCCCAAATAACTGGGTTTTAAGTGTTCTTCACACATAATGAATGTAGTAATAAGTATTACCATATATCATTGTTGATTCAACTTTTATTATTATTATTATTATTATTATTATTATCATTGAGCCAAGGTCTTGCTCTGTCACCCAGACTGGAGTGCAGTGGTGTGATTCTAGCTCACTGTAACCTCAAACTCCTCGGCACTGGCAGTCCTCCCACCTCAGTCTTCCAAGTAGCTGAGACTTATAGGCACATGCCATAGTGACCCACTAATTTTTTATCTCGTGTTTGTGTGTGTGTGTGTGTGTGTGTGTGCGCATGCGTGCGTGTGTGTGTGTGTGTGTGTGTGTAAGAGACGAGGTCTCGCTATGTTGCCCAGGCTGGAGTGCAGTAGCTATTCACAAGCGTGATTCCACTACTGATCAGCACGGGAGTTTTGACCTGCTCTGCTTCCATCCTGGGCTGGTTCGCCCTTCCTTAGGCAATCTGGTAGTCCCTCACTCTTGGGAAGTTATCATTTTGTTGCCGAACTTAGTGTGGACACCCGATTGGCATAGTGCACTGCAGCCCAGAACTCCTGGGCTCAAGTTATCCTCTCACCTCAGCCTCCCAAGTAGCTGGGACTACAAGCAGCCACCACTACGCCTGGCTTTTGTTTTTTTAGTAATTTTTTTGAGGCAGGCTCTGCTCTGTCAGCTGGGCTGGAATGCAGTGACTCGATCTTGGGTCACTGCATCCTAAATTTTCTGGGCCAAGTAGAAAATCCTATCTCAGCCTCCCAAGTAGCTGGAACTACAGATATGTGCCACCATTCCCAGCTGATTGTTAATTTTTTTTTTAGAGACAGGGTCTAACTGTATTGCCCAGGTTGGTCTTGAACTCCTGGGCTCAAGTGATCCTTCCACTTTAGCTTTGCGAAGTGCTGGGATTACAGGTGTGAGCCACCGCACCTGGACTGTTTTTAAATTTTAATGTATTTTTGGTAAAGACCAAGTCTTACCATGTTGCCTAAGCTAGTTTTGAATTCCTAGCCTCAAGGGATCCTCCCACCCCTGCCTTCCAAAGTGCCAGGGTTGCAGGCATGAGCTACTCTACCAAATGGGAAAATATTTTTTTAAGATACTTGTTAATGGAGACTCCTGAAGGTTGTTGACTTCACAGTAGCATTTTTAGCTTAGCTGGTATTCATTGGCAATATAACTTTATTAAGGACAACCTGATTGTGATAATTGTTTTACTTCTATATCATTTTTGCATGTAAAAATACCAGCAGATTTGCATAGGGCTTTTTATTATCAAAGAAAGTATATTACTGTATAATTGTTAATTGGATGAATGACCAAGCTTATATACTAAAATAATCCCAAGATAGATTTTTAGTTTTCACAGACCTAAATAATGTCTAAACCAACTTGACCCTCTTTTCACAGATCAGAAAACAACTATTTTTATTATTATAGTTTATAATTTCTTGAAGTTAATTGCTACGTGACCATTTTATGTAGTTTTTATAATAATTTTTGCTGGGAAGTGGCTCATGCCTGTAATCCCAGCACTTTGGGAGGCCGAGGCAGGAGGATTGCTTGAGCTCAGGAGTTCAAGACCAGCCTGGGCTACATGGTGAGACCTCATCTTTACAAAAAAATTAGCCAGGCATGGTGGCATGCGCCTGTAGTCCCAGCTACTCAGGAGGCTGAGATGGGAGAATCTCTTAAGCCTGGGAGGCAGAGGTTGTGGTAAGCTGTGATCACGCTGCTGCACTCCAGCCTGGGTGACAGAGGAAGACCCTGTCTCAAGAAAAAAAAAAATGTGGCCAGGCGTGGTGGTTCACACCTGTCATCCCCAGCACTTTGGGAGACCAAGGCAGGTGAATCACAAGGTCAGGTGTTCGAGACCAGCCTGGCCAACATAGCGAAACCCCGTCTCTCCTAATAATACAAAAAAAATTAGCCAGGCATGGTGACATGTGCCTGTAGTCCCAGCCACTCAGAAGGCTGAGATGGGAGAATCTCTTAAGCCTGGGAGGCAGAGGTTGCGGTGAGCTGTGATCACGCTGCTGCACTCCAGCCTGGGTGACAGAGCAAGACCCTGTCTCAAGAAAAAAAAAAAATTTTGGCCAGGCATGGTGGTTCACACCTGTAATCCTAGAACTTTGGGAGGCCAAGGCAGGCAGATCACAAGGTCAGGCATTTGAGACCAGCCTGGCCAACATAGCAAAACCCTGTCTCTCCTAAGAATACAAAAAAAATTAGCCAGGTGTGGTGGGTGCCTGTAGTCCCAGCTCGGGAGGCTGAGGCAGAAGAATCACTTGAACCCTGGGGGCAGCGGTTGCAGTGAGCCGAGATCACACCACTGCACTCCAACCTGGGCAACAGAGAGATTCTCTGTCTCGGGGGCGGGGGGGCAAAAAGAGGAAAAAGAGAAATTTTTAATATTAATGAATATTCTAGTTCACTAAGTTTTAGTGTGTTATCCTGCACTGAATTCTTTCAGTTGCCTTTCCTTGCAGTTGATTGAGAGTTGACAAGTCTGGTATTGCTCTTGGTGTTCCCATAAAAAGATTTTTCCCTATAAATGCGCTGCATCCCCTATGTTTGAATTTTCTGGATTTATCCTGGTTATTTTAGATTGGGACTGTTACTTGGCAAGTTGAAAGCTCTTAAATTCTTAGGCAAGGTTAGGGCTTAATGTAGAAGTGGAATGACTGTCATTCCCCAACTCTTTGTTAATAGTTCATTAACACAGAGACCTAAACACTTAAGTGGTCTTTTTTTTTTTTTTTTGTATTGAGGAATTTTTGTATAAAATGTCATTGAGTCTCAGATGAGATTTTGGGAAAGAAGGGGTGTTAGTGATCAGGTAAACTTGGGTGACTGCATGGGTTTTATCTTTGAATATTTATATCCTTCTGTACTAGTTTTCCTTACATTAAAAATATGACAGTCATAAAAGCATACTTTTATTCTCCTAGGTGATGGTCTAAATTTGCTTCTGTGGGTCTGGAGGCTAATAGAATGTCATGTTATTCAGCAGTATTTTTGCCCTTGTGTTATCCCTTAATAAAAGGAAAAAAAGTACTTATCTAACAGAGATAGAGTTTAAGATTACAGGTAATTTTGCTGACCCTTTTGAGAACAGTAACAACAAAAGCCTTCTCTTGGTAAACTGATCTTTGACTAAACATTTGACTAACTGTTCCTTAGTCTCCTTATTTTATCCTTCTAAGTTCCTGATGGTAGCAGGAGAGGGGATGGGATTAGGTTCCTTATGAGCTTCCTTGCCCTTGTTGTCTTTGTTCATGTGGAAGGTGCAAACAGCTGCTGTGGCTTATGCATTCGTCTTAGTCGCTGCTTTATGTAGTCTACATTTTGATAGTTTTATCTTTCTGAATAACCAAATCATCTGTCACTTAACTATAAACTTTATAGTTATATTTTTTCTCTTTGGATGTGTATTAAATTTAGACGTTTTAGTTTAGTTCTGTTTCTGTTAATCTTCACACCAGGTCTTTTCTGTGCTTTAGGTTGATTCTTCACCACACTGAAACCATTAGGAAAAATCCTTGTGGTTAACAGCAGAGGCTTCAGAGTGTAACCTGTACTCGGGCCTAGAAATTATTTAAAATGGCGACTGATACGTCTCAAGGTGAACTCGTCCATCCTAAGGCACTCCCACTTATAGTAGGAGCTCAGCTGATCCACGCGGACAAGTTAGGTGAGGTAGGGGCTGACACATTCTTGAAGCTCACTCTTGGATCAGTCCCTGACTTCAGGCCCTGCTGGGTCCTTCTTGGTACACATTCCTTCCCTTACTTTGGGGAGTCTAGTTTGTGAATTTGGAAAAAAATCAGATACAAAGTTCTTTTCATCTTCCCTTTACCCTCAAATTCCTGAGAAAACCTCCAACATTCTAAATTTATAGCAAATCAACTATAATTATGTGTTTCCATTTGAAATTCAAGCTAAAATAACATACTTTAAAAAGTATTTCTTAAAAATCATATTCACTTCAAAAAACTTGTTAAAAGTAATTTTCATCAGATCCTGGAGTTGACTTGAAGAATTCTCCTACATCTTCTAGCACCCAGTTAGGCCCTTTGAGAAAGAGAGAAAAGAGAATTTTTTTAATGCATGTTTGATTATGGCCATCTCTTTTCTCATAAGGTAGAAGACAGCACCATGCCGATTCGTCGAACTGTGAATTCTACTCGGGAAACTCCTCCCAAAAGCAAGCTTGCTGAAGGGGAGGAAGAAAAGCCAGGTAAAGTAAAACGGTGACACTACTTAAAACAGCAAAAGTTTTACTGCAATTTGGAGTGTCCCATAAATTCCTTTGAACTTAATTGTTCTTTTTTCATGACTAAGTGTTTTGGGGAATCATTTAGAGAGAGAATCAATAGCTATTGGTATGTCATTGCCAGACCATGTGAGCAAAGTAAGAGTTCATTTTCTCTGTAAAGATTTTTGCAAGGTGAAAATGTTATGTGGGAATTAAAAACAGAAAAATGGTTGGGGATGACAGAAATGGCCAAAGAGTAGTATTCTGGACATAAAGTGTCATGGGAATGAATGCATTGTGGGAGAATGGAAGACGTGGGCCTTCAGGATAGATAGTGGAAGGTTCAACCAGAGATCATCTGGAGGCCTTAAGAGAAGCAAGTGGTAATCTGTTGGTCCGTAACAGGTATCGGTAGAGAAAAAATTGGCCAGTCAGTGATGGGAGCATAACAAATGGAAAGAAACATAGACCTATCAGCATGGAGTACCAGTGCTCCTTTATGGCATCTGTAACCACCTCTTCTCCTTTTCCCATCTTTATTTTTCTTCTCAAGATCTTTTTTTTCTCTTTTTCCGTTTTTTCCTTTCTCTCTCGCCTTTTACCTCAGGGTTTTCAGGGATGAACACACTGTGCTGCCCCTGTTGTGGCTGTTAGAATCAGTTATTTGCTGACCAACATGTATTAGGAATAGAGGGCCAGGCGCAGTGGCTCACACCTGTAATCCCAGCACTTTCGGAGGCCAAGGTGGGCAGATCACCTGAGATCAGGAGTTTGAGACCAACCTGGTCAACATGATGAAACCCCATGTTTACTAAAATTACAAACATTATCTGGGCATGGTGGTGCATGCCTGTAATCCCTGCTACTTGAGAGGCTGAGGCACAAGAATCACTTGAGCCCAGAAGGTGGAAGTTGCAGTGAGCTGAGATCACACCATTGCATTCCAGCCTAGGCGACAGAGGGAAACTGTCTCCAAAAAAAAAAAGAGGAAGAGAAAATACATACATCCTTGTTGCCTGTATCCATCCCTTGGTGCATCAGGGTAGACATCAATAACCAGTCAACATATTCTTTTTTGGCTGAGCCAGGATTTTGTCTCTGAATCCTTAGATGAATGCTATAAACAATTTGGGTACCCTGGCCTAAGGCAGTTACGAAACATGGGAATCCGAATGTTTTAAAAAGTAAAGGAGTGCTGGTAAGTTGAAGATAGATTATCTTGTCCAGCACTGGGATAAGCCACTTAGTCTATCTTCATCCATGTTTATTTAACAGCCAGCTGAAGCCACTAAATCACTAATAACATCAGTTTTCAGAATACATGCTAGAGAGTTCAGATGCAGAGTATTAGAAAAGTCAGCCAAGAGTTTATAAAGAAATAATGTCACTTCACAAGTTGTATGTTTAATCTTCTCTTTGTCCCATTTTGTATACAGTATTTTGTACATAGAAATTAGACTTTACTCATTTTAAATTTTGTAAACTCGGTACATTTTACACAGAAACAGACACAGTAGTTTGATGAGTTGGAAACGGTGTCTTATACATACAACATACTCAATATCTGTTCAGTGACTGAACCTTTATTAAGCCCTAACTCTTTAGCAGTTATTGAGAAGAGAAAATGATGTAAAATTAAATTTATGAGGTTTTTTTTTGAGGCAGAGTTTCACTCTTGTTGCCCAGGCTGGAGTACAGTGGCATGATCTCGGCTCACTGCAACCTCCGACTCTTGGGTTCAAGTGATTCTCTTGCCTCAGCCTCCCCAGTAGCTGGGATTACAGGCATGTGTTACCACGCCCAGCTAATTTTGTATTTTTAGTAGAGGTGTGGTTTCTCCATGTTCGTCAGGCTGATCTGGAGCTCCTGACCCCAGATAATCTGCCTGCCCTGGCCTCCCAAAGTGCTGAGATTGCAGGGGTTAGCTACCCCTCCCGGCTGTCTTTTTTTTTTTTTTTTTTTTTTTTAAATGAGACAGAATCTTACTCTGTTGCTTAGGCTGGAGTGCAGTGGCGTGATCTCGGCTCATTGCAACCTCTTGTCTCCCGGGTTCAAGCGATTCTCCTGCCTCAGCCTCCTGAGTAGCTGGGACTATAGGCGTGTGCCACCATACCGGCTAATTTTTTGTATTTTTAGTAGAGACAGGGTTTCAATGTGTTAGCCAGGATGGTTTCGATCTCCTGACCTCATGATCTGCCCACCTCAGCCTCCCTGATCTGCCCACCTCAGCCTCCCAAAGTGCTGGGATTACAGGCATGAGCCACTGTGTCCGGCCTATAAGTCTTACTACAGTAAAACCCAGCGAATGATTCTTAGCTTTTCATCTTTTTTAGAATAAGGCAAAGTATAAATAAACATGACTAACTAATAGTAAATTCTTGC
This sequence comes from Cheracebus regulus, assembly GCA_963574635.1. NCBI lineage: Eukaryota > Metazoa > Chordata > Mammalia > Primates > Pitheciidae > Cheracebus > Cheracebus regulus. The sequence goes on along the minus strand of CAUYQU010098436.1, from coordinate 17,330 downwards.
CCATGCAACCATTTGGGTCAAATTGTTGGAGTAAGGGGCAGTCAAAGATACATCATGGTGGAAGGGGGAGAAATAAAAAAGATATTCATGATGAAAAATACATTTTATTGTGGAAAATGTAAATGCAATTATTAGCTGTATCCCCACATACCATTGTTACAGTGCAGTTCTATCCATAATACTTTGTGAACCTAAGCATGTGGGAAACAGTTCTAGAAGCAGCAGAGAAGGCCAAAGGGAGACAAAAATCACTTGCTTAGTATGTAAGTGTTGGCCTACAGGCTTCCCTAAATCATTTTATATAATAACTCTGTAAGATAAGGATACTGAGACTTGAACATGAAAGAACTTGCCTTAAGGTTAGCAAGCTAGAAAGTTACAGAGATTGAACTTGAATCCAGGTGAGTCTGACCCTAAAACCTCAGTTTTGGCTGAACAGATATGTGAGGAGTTTGACTAGTCTAATCTATGCAATTTTACTTGAAGAGTATAATCTGGGACAGGATTGACAAATTGTAGTTAACTGTTCTGAGATTTATGGTTTAGAATTTTAATTAGTTGAAAATCTGAAAATTCCTTTAGAATTGTACTTATGTGATTTGGTTTTAAGAAAGAAGTGGCATTTTTTTTTTTAAAGATGGGGTTTCACCATGATGGCCAGGCTGATCTTGAACTCCTGACCTCAGGTGATCCACCCACCTCGGCCTCCCCAAAGTGCTAGGATTACAGGCGTGAGCCACCGCACCAGGCAAGAAGTGGCATTTTAAAATTCTCGTTGTTTATGTGAAGCCCACAAAGAAGTCCTTATCATTAGTCCAATAATTAATTCACATAATTTAAACGATCAGATTCTTTAAGCATACACTTTGGCTTGAAGTATATGCTTGCCACTGGAGTCCCTTTTTCTTTTGAGTGTTTTTTTGTTTGTTTTTTCTTTTGGAGTCCTCCGAAGTCCCTGCAGAACCAGTGCCTGGGGTTCTGTGTTTTATAGTAGCTACTCAAAGAGACATGCTGTGAAGGAAAGGCACAGATAACAAGCAGACCTCTATGTTCCCACTCTCATATTTCTACTCTTATTTCCGTCATTCCTCTTAGAAAATACATGAGGTTTTTATTACTTACTCTCTGGGATTTGCCTGTTAAATTATAAAATGGCTAGTTTCTTAATTGTGAGTCTCATGAATATTGCAGAGTAGAATAATTAAACGATTTGGGATGAAATGAGTTTTCCTTTCTATGTAATTTCCTGGTTTATCTATTTTTCTCATAATAGATAAACAACCACCTGACCAGGTAGCTTGAGTGACATGAAGAATATAAGAAAACTCCATTAATGGTCATTTGTTTTTATTTTAGAATTTGTTAATTGGAAACTTTGGCTGGTCTATTTAATAAGGTAAACTTTTGCCCTTTTATTGACTCAGATTTGAATACCTCCGCTTATGCACTTCTGTTCACCTGATTTTTTAGAACCGGACATAAGTTCAGAAGAATCTGTCTCCACTGTAGAGGAACAAGAGAATGAAACGCCACCTGCCACTTCGAGTGAGGCAGAGCAGCCAAAGGGTGAACCTGAAAATGAAGAGAAGGAAGAAAATAAGTCTTCTGAGGAAACCAAAAAGGAGTAAGGAGTTATGTCTTCTTGCTATTTATATTTGAAGAATGTGTAAAAGGTCTATGGATCAGATTGTTTTAAAATGTTGCAACGTTGGTCTATGCTAGGTGTTTGCTATTTGGATTTAATTTTTAAAATTGCCATTTGAAATAGGTTTATTATATAATTTTATGACCTGCTAGAATTTTCTGTAGTTGGCAGAACACCATGGTTTGAATAATCCAAAGGTCTTTCTCTTTGGCTTTGGAATGTGTTTTTGAGCTAATAATTTATTCTGGAGTGTATCGGATATTTTAAACATTGGCAACACTTCAGTAAGAAATGAAAATTACTATAAAAATCTGACCTAGAAGACACTTCACTATTTTATTCCTACCTCTGTGCCAGGAGTAGATTGTTTTTGTGTGCTTTCATTAGAAGGCATTAATCTGTATCAAGCCATTGGTAGTGTGACCTAAAAGTCTATATATGTTTGATGAAGTAGTCAGTTGAGGAATTGACTTTGAGAATCTGAAAGTAAAATTTGCTGTTGATGTGTATCTATGTAAGGTGATGGCAGTTACTTTTTAATTTTTATTTTTTTTTCAGGAAAGCTGGTAGTAATTACTCTCTTTTTTCATAATTGGTCAGAACAGTTAGAAATTACTTTTAAATATAATCATGCATTGCTTAACAATGGGTATACATTCAGAGAGATGCATCTTTAGGCAATTTCATCATTGTGCCAACATCATAAAGTGTACTTACGCAAACCTACATGGTACAGCCCACTAAATACCTAGGCTTTATGGGATAGTCTGTTGCTCCTAGGCTACAAACCTGTTATAGCATGTTACTGTACTAAATACTGTAGGCAGTTATAACACAATGCTAAGTATTTGTGTATTTAAACATAGAAAAAGTAGAGTAAAAATATGATATGAAAGATAAAAAATGATATACCTGTATAGGACACTTACCATGAAAGGCCCTTATAGGATTGGAAGTTGTTCGGGTGAATGAGTGGTAAGTGAATGGAAAGGCCTAGGATGTTACTGTATTCAACTGTAGACTTTATAAACATTGCATTCTTAAGCTACGCTAAATTTGTTAAAAGATATTTTTATTTCTTCAGTAATAAACCTTACCTTACTGTAACTTTGTTTTAATTTTTTTTAACTTTTTGACTCTTGTCAAAAGTTTAAAACACAAACACATTACATAGCTGTACAAAAAGTATTTTTTATTGTTATTTTATAAGCTTTTTTCTGTGTGAAAAATTTTTTATTTTAAAAAAACTTTGAAACTTAATTAAAAACGAAGACACAAGCCATATGCAGTGGTGCACACCTGTAGCCCTGGCTGCTTAGGAAGCCAAGGTGGGAGGATTGCTTGAGCCCTGAAATTTGAGTCTAGGTCAGGCAACATCATGAGACCTCATATCTATAAAAAAACAAAACTAAGACACAAACACACCTTAACCTATGCCTGCATAGTGTCAGGGTCATCAATATCACTGTCTTCCACCTCCAGATCTTGTCCCACTGGAAGGCCTTCAGGAGCAGTAACATGCATGGACCTGTCGTCTCCTATGATAACAGTGCTGTCTTTTGGATAGCATTGTTCTGAAAGACCTGCTTGAGTCTCTTTTACAGTTAACTTCTTATTTTTTTAGGTAGAAAGCGTGTACTCTAAAATACTGATTAAAAGTGTAGTAAACACATAAACTAGTAGTATAGCCATTTATTATTATTTATTATATATTATATATAATTGTAATGTGCTACTATTTTTTTTTTTTTTTTTTTTTTTGAGATGGAGTCCCGCTATGTCGCCAGGCTGGAGTGCAGTGGCATGATCTCAGCTCACTGCAACCTCTGCCTCCTGGGTTCAAGCAATTCCCCTACTTCAGCCTCCCGAGTAGCTGGGATTACAGGTGCACACCACTGTGTCCAGCTGATTTTTGTATTTTTAGTAGAGATGGGGTTTCACCATGTTGGCCAGGGTGGTCTCAGTCTCTTGACCTCATGAGCCACCCACCTTGGCCTCCCAAAGTGCTGGGTTTACAGGCATGAGCCACCACGCCTGGCCTGCGTGCTGTATTTTTATATGCCTGGCAGCACAGTAGGTTTGTTTATACCAGTGTCACCACAAACAAGTGAGTAATGTGTTGCGCTGTGATATTAACACAGCTATCATGTTAACCAGGTAATAGGAGGTTTTCATTTCCTTTATAATCTTAAGAGACCACCATTGTATATGTGGTCTGTTGACTAAAATATCGTTATGCAGCATATAACCATAAAAGAATAACTTTGTAATAACTATACCTTCTGGGTATAATCTTCAGGGTATTCTTTATCTGAGTTTCATAGGTATAGCTAAGGTCTGTTGAGTTTGTAGCAACTGTGTGTGTGTGTGTGTGTGTGTGTGTGTGTCTGTGTGTCTGTGTGTGTGTGTGTCTGTATGTGTGTGTGTGTGTGTGTGTGTATTTTTAATAGAGATGGCATCTCACTATGTTAGCCAGGTTGGGCTTGAACTCCTAGCTTCAGGCAGTTCTTCAACCCCAGACTCCCAAATTGCTGGGATTACAGGCATGAGCCACTGCACCCAACCTATCCTATATTTTTAAATCTTCTAAAATCTTCTAATGTATATATTAGGTGCACAGAGTACTGTTACATACTCATAATAAAATTTATATAATGTTTTAAAGCTCATAAGATTGCTTTGATAAACATAGTGTTATAACTCTTGCAACGTCATGGGAAGTAGTTGGTTTTATATTACTATTTTATAGCTGAGGAGACTGAGACTCACATCATTTACTAAGATCATATAGCTAGCTAGTAAATGTTTAAATGAAAACGCAAAGGTTTTCTGACTTAAGAGCTTGAAATTTTTCCACTATACCAAATTGCATTTGTTGTAGTTGTTAACTAATATGCATTTTAAAATTCTCATTTTTCTTATGTACTGAGCGCTTATACTAGTGCTAATTTATGTGACTCCTCTCTCCTGTACCTAAGAGAAAAATACGTTTTTAATTCATTTATAGTACCCAGTTTTTAAAGTTATTTTGTAAAATTTTGCTTATTGTACATATCACCTTAGCCTGTAAATAAATTAAAGCATTAATTTTTATCTCTTCCTGGTCTTTTTCTCTTTCGGACTTTATACATCTTTCTAGAGAGTTTGTCTTCTATAATAACAATTCTTTGTTTTAAAGTGAGAAAGATCAGTCTAAAGAAAAGGAGAAGAAAGTGAAAAAAACAATTCCTTCCTGGGCTACCCTTTCTGCCAGCCAGCTAGCCAGGGCCCAGAAACAAACACCGATGGCTTCTTCCCCACGTCCCAAGATGGATGCAATCTTAACTGAGGCCATTAAGGCAAGTTTTTATTTCAAGCAATTCATCTTAGATTTATTATGTTCATTTTTTTATTTGAAAATGGCATACTTCTGTCTAGACGTCATAAATCTTGCTCTGCTACCTAAAGGAGTTTTAAAGAGAGGAAAGTCATTATGTGTTCATGTTTTTCTAATGTAATCACATTTGAACACTTAATTTTTTAAAAAATGTATGCTTACTGTTGCAAATATTTTTAACTTTAGAATTTTTAAATTCAGTTTATTGATTAAGTGTAGTTTTTATTTGAAGGCTGAAAATATTCATTCAAATGTTAATTCATTCAACAAACATTTAAGGACTACCTTCCCTCTCTTGGTTACCCCTGCTAGTGGTATAGAATTAACTAAGGCTAGCAAAGTCCTTGCCTTTATAAATCTAATTATGACTCAGTAACTGAAAAATATTGAGAATTTTTGGTTAAAAAATATCTCTAAGTTAATTTGTAAAGCTAAGTGTCTGATCTTGGTAGTGGTTATCTTTCATACCCGAACTCTGTTACAAAGTGTTTTGTCACCTAGACATTCCAAAATGCTTACATAAATTATTCTCCTTACATAGATTTATGATTTACTATAATCCATTGACTTTTCATCAGAAAAAATTCGCTATTTAGAGGTTATCTTCTAATCTGACATTTTCTTTATTGTATAAGTCTTTTCATTTAATTTTGCCATGTTTAGTTCACATGATCAGATGATAAGAGGAGTTAGAACAGACCTATCTTTCAGGGACCCGTTGTTAGGGTCTGAGGCAAGATTAGGAAGGCAGTGATAGATAATTTTAACCAGAAAAAGGAAGGTGTGTGTAAATAGGAGTGGCCTCTTTGTCATTCTCAGAATGCAAGAAGATAGCACTAACACATAAACTGGAAAAGGGGTTTGCCTTCAGACCTCTTCCGCTACTCCTTCAAGACTTCTTATGCTCTCACCCCATTAAGAAAACTTCATTGGTGTAGATCACCTGACTGTAGTGAAATCTCTGGTTTGTATAGCCTCTCTTCAAGGATTTTGTTTGGTGATCACTCAGCCTGGGTTTGAAGGAGCAGCATCATAGTGAGGATGTAAAAGGTACTAAAACTTTAAAATAGTGAAACAAAAAATTAAAACAATATCAATTTGGCTTAAAGAATGATTTGAATATGATTGTGCATATTTATACAGATGATGGATATATACAGATAATGTGTAATCCATGCAATATGTCAAATTATTGTTTCAGACCACAGATACCATTTTCTGTATCAAACAGGAATCATGTCTACTTCCATCTCACTGTCAGATTGGTGGAGCAAAAGATCATTTGTTTGAGCATTAGTGTTCTTTTCTGCTAGTGTTCTGTTCTTTGGTTTGTGTTTTCTTATAAGATCAAAAATAAAACTCAATAGGTCATTAATAATAGTTCAGAGACATAGACTTGAATTAGATGACCCATATTAATACAACCTGTTTTGTGTTGTACAGTCTATTCTAGACTATTACTAAAAATAACCTGTGAGTTATTTTTCTTTGTTGTCAAAATTTATAAAAACATCAACAGAATTCTTACCCGTGAGAATAAGTGCTACATTCATTTAATAGACAACATGGCAGTACAAAATTGATGGACTGGCCCATTAGATAAATGACAGATGATACTTCTGTGTGCTTCAAAATTTAAAGTGTTTGATTTCATGACAATGACCAGTTGGAAAACAAAATTTTAAGCATTTGAAAAATATTAAATATTTACTGCCTTTGTGACATAATGAGCTATTTAATTCTTCAAGTTGCATTAGTCAAATGGAGTATACGTAAAATAGGATGGAAATGGAAGAGGGCACATTAAATTCAAATAGAATACCTTCACTATTACCCAAAACTCTCCTTCAGGACTTTCCCATCTGTAAACCCATTTTTATGCCATTTGTTCTGATTACCTTGATTCTTCTCTCTGCTGACATTTATATAAAGCCTTCAGGGAAATATTGATCCTGGCATGCTCATTTCTTAAACTTATACCTTAAAATGGACCAGATCTGTGATCCTGTAATTGATAGGTTTGTTCTGCTTTTCTCATTTTGATGCCAAAGATCTGTCTTCTAAATATAGAATGGAATTGAAATGGAAAGAGGTTCTTTGTTATATATAGAATGTTGTTCATGTTTAGTATGGTCTTTCAGGCTGTTTTGAACAATTTAAAATTGTAGCAGAAATATTTAGTAATTCTGTTATTTCTTTGCAGCCATTATAAACTGAAGTCTTCTCCCATTTTTGTTATCCATTATTAAGTTCACTTCCAAAATAATTTATTTTGAAAATATATGTCAGACTCTGTATCTAATAAAAAACAACTGGTTAAATGTATATGGTTTGATAAATCTTTTCTAGGCTTGCTTCCAGAAGAGTGGTGCATCAGTAGTTGCTATTCGAAAATACATCATCCATAAGTATCCTTCTCTGGAGCTGGAGAGAAGGGGTTATCTCCTTAAACAAGCACTGAAAAGAGAATTAAATAGAGGAGTCATCAAACAGGTATTACACAGTTGTTAGTAATAAGATCATTTCAATGTGTATTGGCTTTAAGTCTATAGTAATATTTAGGCTTTTTGTGTCTTTTTTGTTAAAAATAGGTTGTATGATGATGAAATTGCTTAAGTTTAACCTCTGAATTATCTGAGGCTAGGTTTTGAAAACATTGGTGCCATTAAGATAGTGTAAGTTTTTTTCTAGCTTGCTTTGCTGTTAATTGAATTTTTCTTTGGGGACTGCATGTGCTTGAAATCATGTAGCACTGAACATGAAAAGACGTAAGGAATCCTGCTACTGAAACAGCAGAAATGGGGCTAAGCATGGCAGCCTACACCTGTAGTCCCAGCACTTTTGGAGGCTGAGTTGGGAGGATCATTTGAGCCCAGGAGTTTGAGACCAGCCTGAGCAACATAGCAAGACCCCTTCTCTACAAAAAATGCAAAATTAGCATGGTGTGGTGGCATGTGCCAGTCCACCCTGTGTATAGTCCCAGCTACTCGGGAGGCAGAGGCAGGAGGACTGCTTGAGTCTGGGAGCTCAAGACTATAGTAAGCTATGATCTCACCATTCCAGCCTCAGTAAAAGTGAGACCCTGTCTGAAAAAAAAAAAAAAGGAATAGTGAAAATGATAACTGCCCTTGTCTTAGGTTTGTTTCCTTCAGACTCTAACTTATATGGTAGATTTCTTACTATTAATTTTTAGCTTCGCAAATATGCTTACCTTAGCGGATTAGTATCTAAGCTATTAAAGCCTATTAGGAGTATGAGAGAAGCCTGAGTGAAATGTGACTAGTACTGGAACCAATGTTGATTTCAGGCATAAATCCACTTTAGCTTGCATAGTGCATGGAGGTTTAGAACCATAGAAATCTAAAGCTAGAATAAACTTTATCTTATGTTACACTCTTCAGAGGTCCAGAGTGATAAAATAACTACTAATATATCATGGTAGTGGCAAAGATTTTAAAAGCCTAGTTCACCACATTCCTAGAGTCTTCTTTGCCTTTTTCCTATGCCTCCCTGCCTGTTTGATCAGTATAGAATTCTGTGCCACTCAGGCATTTAAACTCTGCTTAGGGACTTTCAACTAGTACTTAATTCCACAAATACGTCTTGTCTCCTATGTGCCAGTTGCCTGGAGGTCTGTCAGAGAATAAAACATATCTCTGCTCTGTGGAGCTTAGAGTCTAGATTTCTCAAAATGTAAAACTGATACTTAAATGGCATTTAAAATTATCACTGATAGCCTGGTGCAATGGCTCATGCCTGTAATCCCAGCACCTGGGGAAGCTGAAGTGAGAGGGTTGCTTCAGGCCAGGAGTTTGAGACCAGCCTTGGCAACACAGCGAGGTGAGACCCTGTCTCTACAAAAAAAAAATTACTTCTTTATTGTATTTTATTTTACTTTTTGAGGCAGGATCTGACTCTGGCCCAGGCTGGGGTGCAGAAGTGCAGTCTTGGCTCACTGCAGCCTCTACCTACTGGGCTCCAGCAGTCCTTCCACCTGGGCCTCCTGAGTACGTGGGACTAGGTGTGCACCACCACACCCAGTTAATTTTTGTATTTTTTGTAGAGACAAGGTTTTGCCATGTTGCCCAGGCTGGTCTCGAGCTCCTGGACCCAAGTGATTCACCTGCCTCAGCTTCCCAAAGTGCTGAGATTACAGATGTGAGCCACCACTCCCAGCCTGTACAAAAAATTTAAAAATCAGCCAAATGTAGGGGTGCATGTATGTAGTCCCAATTCAGGAGGCTGAGGCAGGAGGATCACTTGAGTTGAAGCTGCAATGAGCTATGATTGTGCCACTGCACTCCACCATGGATGACAGAGTAAGACCCTGTCTCTAAAATAAAACAAAATGATCATTGATTAAAAGGTCTTACCTAGTTAATATAATTATTAGAGCCAAGAACTTATCCTGTAACACAGTATATGTCAGCATAGCTTATGCGATGGCTTCATGTTTTAGTTTATGACCTGTTCTAGCCTACATAGCCTCACCACCCTCAGTTTGATGCTTAAACAACTCTTAGTAGGCTAAAAGCATTCCAGCTTGATTGCTGCATTGATAGCAGTGTAGGTAAAATTAAGCTGTGGAGGACTTTGACTATTGTCAATCAACTTTTTTTTTTTTTTTTTTTTTGAGATGGAGTCTCACTCTGTTACCCAGGCTGGAGTGCAGTGGCATGATACCATCTCACTGTACTCTCTGCCTCCCATGTTCAAACAGTTCTCCCACCTTAGCCTCCTGAGTAGCTGGGATTACAGGCACCTGCCATCTCACCTGGCTAATTTTTTGTATTTTTAGTGGAGACAGGGTTGCACCATGTTGGTCAGGCTGGTCTCAAACTCTTGACCTCAAGTGATTTGCCCAAGTGCTGGGATTACAGGAATGAACCACCGCTGGGCTATTGTGAATCACCTTTAAAACTTTATGAAAGTGCTTTGTGAACTGGAAATATATGGCAAAACTTACATACCATTTTGTGCAGTGTCTAGAAAATTGTTAGATAACCTTTCCCATAAAGAATAATGTGTCACTGGTAAACTGTGGGAAGTTATGTGGCCTGAGACTAACTAGGCTCTAAACTTTTTCCAAGGAGCTTTTAAGACAGTAAGGACTTTTCTTATTTTTTTTAAAAAGATTGTGTCCCTTCCTTCTGTGTGACATTTTTGCTTTTTTAATTTTGTTGTGAAAGTTTTTTTTTTTGAAACAGAGTCTTGCTCTGTCACCCAGGCTGTAAGTGCAGTGGCTTGATCTCAGCTCACTGCAACCTCTGCCTCCCGGGTTCAAGCAATTCTCCTGCCTCAGCTTCCTGAGTAGCTGGGACTACAGGCGCCTGCCACCACACCCAGCTAAATTTTTTGTGTTTTTAGTAGAGACGGGATTGCATCGCATTGGCCAGACTAGTCTTGAACTCCTCCTGACCTTGTGATCTGCCTGCCTTAGCCTCCCAGAGTGCTGGGATTACAGGTGTGAGCCACTGCACCCAGCCTCGTTTTGAAAGTTTTTAGTACTATTTAACCTGGTATCACAATAGCATTCTTCTCAAAATTTGTGGGTGAGAAAACAAAAGCTCAGAGCATTAACTAGGTTGTCCAGTATTGCTCAGCATCAGCCAGATGGTACTATAAAGGAGCTGTCATCTGAAGTCTTTGGACTCTTGATTGTCTGTTCTTTTTTCTCTGAAGAATTCAACACCACTTTACATTAGTTCTCGCAGCACTGTCATTTCCTTAGCCTAATGTAAAGTTATGAATACTAAAATAACAAAGTAAAAATTAATTTACTTTAGGTTAAAGGAAAAGGTGCTTCTGGAAGTTTTGTTGTGGTTCAGAAATCAAGAAAAACACCTCCGAAATCCAGAAACAGAAAGGTAAGACATCTATACCACAGTTTGAATGCTGTGGAGCTGTTAATGATACTAAAAATAGCAACATTCATTGAGTGTTTGCTGTGTGTCTGGCACTATGCAAAGTTCAGCCTTTCTGCTAAGGCCTAGAGAGGTCATAAATAATTTGTTCATCTAGTCAGTAGAATAGCCAGGATGCAGATCTAAGCAGTCCAACCTGGTTAAGCCTGTGCTCTTAAGTGCCTTACATTAAATTATGGGCAGCTATATGACTTACACTGCTTTTTGTGAAATATCTTTGAAACTAGAGGAGAGGTATAAGAGCACTTTTATTTTTTTGAGATGGAGTCTTACTCTGTTTCCTGGGCAGGAGTTCAGTGGTATTATCTTGGCTTGCTGCCACCTCCGCCTCCTGGATTCAAGTGATTTTCCTGCCTCAGCCTTCCAGTAGCTAGGACTACTTCAGGCATGTGTTACCATGCCCAGCTAATGTTTGTATTTTTAATACAGACGGAGTTTCACTCTCTTGGCCAGTCTGGTCTCTCAACTCCTGACCTCGGGTGATCACCTGCCTCGGCCTCGCAGAGTGCTGGGATTATAGGCGTGAGCCACCAATGCCCAACCTAAAAGTACATTTTTACCTAATACTAGACCCCAAAACTGCATCCAGATCCAATTTTTCTTCCTGTTTGTATAAATACTAACATTCTTTTCCCAACACATGTAATTTCATTTGTGTAAAATACTTCTGCAATAATAGAGTGAATTTCGTATCAGAAATTGAAATAATATTTATCTACACTTTTTTTTAATAACTCTGAAGCTTTTTATCCTTTTTTGATAGACTTTGCAAACAATTTCTTTTTTTTTTTTGAGACAGAGTCTGCTCTGTCACCCAGGCTGGAAGTACAGTGGTGTGATCTCAGCTCACTGCAACCTCTGCCTTTCAGGTTCAAGCGATTCTCCTGCCTCAGCCTCCTGAGAAGCCGGGATTACAGGCACATGCCACCACGCCCAGCTAATTTTTGTATTTTTAGTAGAGACGGGGTCTTCCTCTGTTGGTCAGGCTGGTCTCTAACTCCTGACCTCGTGATCTGCCCGCCTTGACCTCCCAAAGTGCTGGGATTACAGGTGTGAGCCATCATGCCCAGCCTCAAACACTTTGAAAATGAACTATATGTATTACTTTGCACTTCATTCTTTGTTATTGAAGGCTAAAAATAAATTAGGACCTTTAAAGTCTACATTCGTTTTTTGGAAGGGAGTTTTACTGTTGTTGCCCAAGCTGTAGTACAGTGGCGTAATCTTGGTTCACTGAAATCTCCACCTCCCGGGTTCAAGTGATTCTCCTGCCTCAGCCTCATGAGTAGGTAGGATTACAGGCACATGCCACCATGCCTGGCTAATTTTGTATTTTTAGTAGAGACAGAGTTTCACCATGTTGGCCATACTGGTCTCAAACTTACGACCTCAGGTGATCCACCCCCCTTGGCCTCCTAAATTGCTGGGATTACAGGCATGAGCCACTACGCCCAGCTGTTTTTTTTTTTGAGATGGAATCTTCCTCTGTCATCCAGGCTGGAGTACCGTGGCTCCATCTTGGCTCACTGCAACCTCCACCTCCTGGATTCAAGAATTTTTTATGCCTCAGCCTCCCAAGTAGCTGGGCTTACAAGCGCTCGCTACCACACTTGGCTAATTTTTGTATTTTTAGTAGAGAGAGGGTTTCGCCATGTTGGCCAGGCTGGTCTTGAACTCCTGACCTCAAGTGATCTACCCACCTTGGCCTCCCAAAGTGCTGGGATTACAGATGTGAGCCACCACACCCAGCTTTTATAAGTATTTTTAATGCTCTCAAGTAAAAATTTAATCAACTAAGGAAAGCCCTTGAGTTATATGTAGAAACATTTATATTGTGTAATGATCATAATTTTTGATATTACATTTCAGAATAGGAGCTCTGCAGTGGATCCAGAACCACAAGTAAAATTGGAGGATGTCCTCCCACTGGCCTTTACTCGCCTTTGTGAACCTAAAGAAGCTTCCTACAGTCTCATCAGGAAATATGTGTCTCAGTATTATCCTAAGCTTAGAGTGGACATCAGGTATGAGCCATTGACGTGGGCTTTAAAACGTGATGTATTGGCCGGGTGCGGTGGCTCACGCCTGTAATCCTAGCACTTTGGGAGGCCGAGGTGGGTGGATCACCTGAGGTCAGGAGTTCAAGACCAGCCTGGCCATCATGGTGAAACCCCATCTTTAAAAAAAAAAAAAAAGACATGATGTATTATTTCCTTAAGCTCCCTTTTCATGAGAAAGGAGATAGATTAAATACTGAAGAAGGATTCACTTTTAGCTAAGAATAAACCTTTTTTGTTGTTTTTATTTTTTTGCCTTGTTATGTTTTTCTTTTCATGTCTCCATATGTAGATTTTTGTTTTTTTTTTTTTTTTTGAGACAGAGTTTTGCTTTTGTCACCCAGACTGGAGTGCAGTGGTGCCATCTTGGCTCACTGCAACCTCCGCCTCCCAAGTTCAAGCTATTCTCCTGCCTCCGCCTCCAGTTAGCTGGGACCACAGGCACCTGCCACCACACCCAGCTAATCTTTTTATTTTTAGTCGAGCTGAGGTTTCACCATGTTGGGCAGGTTGGCTTGAACTCCTGAACTCAAGTGATCCACCCTCCAGGGCCTCCCAAAAGTGCTGGGATTACAAGCATGAGCCACGATGCCTGGCTTTTTTTTTTTTTTTTTTTTTTCCCCGAAATGACATCTCACTCTCGTTGCCTAGGCTGGAGTGCATTGTGAAATCTTGGCTCACTGCAGCCTCCACCTCCCGGGTTCAAGCAATGCTTCTCCCTCAGCCTCCCAAGTAGGTGGGACTATAGGCACCTGCCATCATGCCTGGCCTAGGTTTTTTTTTTGAAACCCAAATCTTAATGTTTCTTTGTAAGATCCTGGTAGAGAAACCCTATTAATGTTGTCAGTTGTTAAGATATTTAATACTGAACTCTGTGTTTTCTCAGATATTAAATATCTTAACAGGTAACAGCATTAAAAGAGTTACTCTACCAGGGTTTCAAAAAAAAACTAGGCTGGGTATGTGGCAGGCACCTATATTCTCAGCTACTCGGGAGGCTGAGGCAGGAAAATCGATTGAACCCAGGAGGTGGAGTTTGCAGTGAGCTGAGATTGTGCCATTGCACTCCAGCCTGGGGACCAAGAGTGAGATTCCATCTCAAAAAAGAAAACATAAAAGTAAAAAAGAGTGTAGACTTTAAAGGTCCAGATTTATTCTTAGCCTTCAATAACAAAGAATGAAGTCCAGCACCAGAAAGTAATGCATAAAGTTCATTTTCAAAGTGTTTGAAACGTTGGGAAAAAAAGATAAAAAGCTTCAGAGTTGTTAAAAAAAAAGTGGAGAAAAATGCTTTTTCAATTTCTGATAAAAATGAGCATACGACATTTCATTTTATTATAGAAATACTTTACACAAATGAAATTATATTTGTTGGGGAGAAGAATGTTAGTATTTACAAAACCAGGAAGAAAAATTGGATCTGGGTACAGTTTTGGGGTCTAGTATTGGATAAAAATGTACTTTTAGGCTGGGGATGGTGGCTCACGCCTATAATCCTAGCACTCCAGAAAGAGTGAGACTCCATCTTAAGAAACAGAAAACGTTATATATACATATATGATCTATACATATATATGTTTAAACATCATATATATGTTGTGAGAATTCAGGCTTCAGTAACACCTGTACACAGAGATAGCATAATGTCTTCATCATTTAAACATGCAGCATAAAATTCTGAGATAATTTTGTTAGTAATTCTTACATAAAGTTTGCCACTTAACGTCTTGATGCATCATTTAGATTGTCACATTTGCTCAGTTGTAGATTCATGCAGATATATCAATTTGTTTTAATTTGTAATTCATAGTCTTTGAGAGTGTTTGTGTGAGATGATTTCTAGAAAATTATATTTAATCCAGAGTTCTTTCTACAGAAGACTACTGTATCGAATGCACACTGTCCTGATAGGTTAATACCAATATTTTCTTGGGTTATTGAGCCATACAATTAGAATTGCTGAAGTTTCCATCCAGAAGCCACATTTTCAGAAAATCAGTAGTGGTCATCAGAGTGCTGAATTAAAGAGCTAGTCAAATAGTGCAAAAGAAGAGGGAATTATAGAAGCAGAAAGTTGAAATTAATGTGCTGATATTTTCATGCTTCTTATATGCTGAATATAGTGGTTAGTAGTCAGACACAATTGTTGATCCAAAATGCGTTGTGTGATGCATTTAAAGATGGAAACATGCCAGGCGCGGTGGCTCACGCCTGTAATCCCAACACTTTCGGAGGCTGAGGTGGGTGGATCACGAGGTCAGGAGTTCGAGACCAGCCTGGCCAATATGGTGAAACCCCACCTCTACTAAAAATAGAAAAATTAGCCGGGCGTGGTGGCGGGTGCCTGTGGCCTCAGCTACTTGGGAGGCTGAGGCAGGAGAATCGCTTGAACCCGGGAGGTGGAGATTGCAGTGAGCCAAGATTGCACCATTTCACTTCAGCCTGGGTGACAGAGTGAGACTTGGTCTTAAACAGAAATTTTTTTTAATTAAAAAAAAAGAAAAAAGATGGAAACAGGTTCCACTGTTCTTTCTTCAATAAAGAATAGAGTTTATTTGTCTCATGGTGCTGCAGGCTGTACAAGAAGCATAGTGCAGGAATCTGCTTCCAGTGAGGGCCTCAGGAAACTGCAGCAGAAGGAGGAGCTGTCACATGGCAAGAAAGGGAATAAGAGAGAAGGGAAAAGTGCCACAGTCTTAACCAGATCTCATATACGTTTTTGTTTTTGAGGTGGAGTCTTGTTGCCCTGGCTGGAGTGCATCTCATTTCACTGCAACCTCCACCTTGTGGGTTCTAGCAGTTCTCCTGTCTCAGCCTTCCAAGTAGCTGAGATTATAGGTGTCTGCCACCACACCAGGCTAAACTTTTTGTATTTTTAGTACAGGTGGGGATTTTGCCATGTTGGCCAGGCTGGTCTTGAACTCCTAACCTCGTGATCCACCCACCTTGGCCTCCCAAAGTGCTGGGATTACAGGTGTGAGCTACCATACCCGCCCCGATCTCACACTCACATATTACCACCAGAAAGGCACAAAGCCATTCATGAGGGATCTACCCTCGTGACCCAGACACCTCCCACTAGGCGCCAACTGCAGCACTGGGGATCTCGTTGCACTTTTATCTTCCTTGCAACCCCCAAATATCTGATACAGGTCTCAGTCCATTTAGAACGTTTATTTTTCCAGGGTTAAGGATATGCTGTGACACAGCCTCAGGAGATCCTGACAACATGTGCCGAAGGTGGTCTGGGCACAGCTTGGTTTTACACGTTTTAGGGAGACAGGAGACATTAATATATGTAAGGTATACATTGGTTTGGTCTGGAAAGGTGGGACAACTCAAATCAGGGAGGAGGCTTCCAGGTGATAGGTCGATAAGAGACAGTTTCATTCTTTTTGAGTTTCTGATTAGCTTTTTCAAAGGAAGCAATCAGATACGCATTTATCTCAGTGAGCCAGATGGATGACTTGGAGTTCTGTCTGTCCTTTGTCAGAAGATTTTCCTTGTGGACAAATTGGGAGGGAGGTTTGTAGCTTTTTTTAAAATTTTTATTTATTTATTTATTATTTTTTATTTTTTGAAAGAAAGAGCAAAAGAAAGAAAAAAAAAGAATGAAAGAGAGAAAGAAAGAGAAAGAGAACTGGTTTCTTGTTCTATTGCCCAGGCTAGAATGCCGTCTAAAAATGGGTATTAAAAACCTCTTTTATGCCAATAATTGTGCTAACAATGGAGACAGGAAGGAATAAGGGATGAAAATAACAAACAAGCAGCCAACCAATATTTTATTTAAACCTGTGAAATGCTATGTAATTGCTGAGGAGTGATTTACTTCCAATTATGTGGTCACTTTTAAAATAGGTGTAATGTGATACTGAGAAAAATGCATGTTTTATGGATTTGGGGAGGAGAGTTCTGCAAATATTTGTTAAGTTTACTTGTTCCAGGTCTGAGTTCAAGTCCTGGATATCCTTGTTAATTTTCTATCTCGTTGATCTGTCTAATATTGACAGTGTAATGTTAAAGTCTCCCACTATTATTGTGTAGGAGTCTGAGTCTCTTTGTAAGTCATTAAGAACTTGCCCTATGTATCTGGGTGTTCCTGTAATGGGTGCGTGTATATTTAGGATCATTAGCTCTTCTTGTTGCATTGATCCTTTCACCACCATGTGATGTCCCTCTTTGTTTCTTATGGTCTTTGTTGTTTTAAAGTCTGTTTTATCAGAGACGAAAATTGCAGCTTCTGGTAATACTAGCTGGCTGTTTTGCCCATTAGTTGATGTAGATTCTTCATTATGGTGATGCTCTTTACCTTTTGGTATGTTTTTGGA
>CAUYQU010098434.1:0-14386 GCA_963574635.1 Cheracebus regulus | reverse complement strand
ATTTTTTGTTTTGTTTTGCTAGATATACTATTCTAAGGCCAAAGCTTTTTTTTTTTTTTTTTTTTTTTTTTTCCTTCAGCACTTTAAATATGTCATGCCATTCTCTGCTGGCCAGTAAATATTTTCACTGAGAAATCTGCTGCCAGATGTACTGGAGGAGCCACGTTGCATGTTATTTGTTTCTTTTTTCTTGCTGCTTTTAGGATCTTTCTTTATCCTTAACCTTTGGGAGTTTGATTATGAAATGTCTTCAGATAGTCTTTTTTTGGGTCAAATCTGCTTGGTGTTCTATAGCCTTCTTGCACTTGGATATCGAAATCTTTCTCTAGGTTTGGGAAGTTCCCTGTTATTATCTTTTTGAATATTCTTTCTATCCCTATCTCTACCTCTACATTAAACTCTTAGATTTGGCCCTGAGGCTATGTTCTAAATTTTGTAGGCTTGCTTCATTTTTAAAATCTTTTCTTGTGTCTCCTGTGAGTATGTATTTTCAAATAGCGTTTCTTTAAGTGCACACATTTTTTTCTTCTGCTTGATCAGTTCTCATATTAAAAGATTCTAATGCATTTTTCAGTACGCCAATTGCATTTGTCAGCTCTAGGATTTCTGTTTGATTTAAAAATATATATATTTCAATGTCTTTGTTAAATTGATTTGATAGAATCCTAAATTTCTTGTCCACATTTTCTTGAATTTTCTCAAAACAGATTATTTTGAGTTTTCTGTCTGAGAAGTTACATATATCTCTGTTGCTTCAGGATTGGCCCCCAGTGGCTTATTTAGTTCATTTTGTGAGGTCGTCTTTTCCTTGATGGTGTTGATACTTGTAGATGTTCTTTGGTTCTGGGCATTGAAGAGTCCAGTATTTATTTTAGTTTTCTCAATATGGGCTTGTTAGTACCCATCCTTCTTTGGAAGGCTTTGTAGATGTTCAAAAGGATTTGGATGTTTTGATCCAATCTGTATCTCCTTTCAGGGGCAGCCCGAGACCATTAACACTCTGGTTCTTATAGACTTAAAGAGATAAAAGTTCTTGGACAAAATCCAGAAGAATTCTCTTGATTACCAGGCAGAAACTCTTGTTCTCTTCCCTTCCAAACAGAGGATCTCTTTCTATTCTGAGCCACCAGGAGGTAGGGGTGGTATGAAACAAGCAACCCTGTTGCCAACACCACCAGGACTACACTGGGTGAGAACTGAAGCCACTGCAGCACTGGGTCTTACACCAAGGCCTGCTGTAACCACACTGTGGCTGTGGCTTATGCTTGTTTAAAGCCCTGGGGCTCTACAATCGGCAAGTGCAAAGCCAGCCAGGCTTGTATCAATATCTTCAGAGTGACAAGTTTCCTGAGGCCTCAGATGGATTCAAAGGTGCCATCTGGGAGACAAGGAGAAGAGCCAAAAAGCTTAGAAGTCTGGTGTTCTATTGTGCTGCAGCTAAACTGGCAGTAAAGCCACAAGATGGAGCCCTTCTCACTCTTCCCTCCACTTTCCAAAGATGGAGGATACTTTCCCCAGGGTCCCACCACTATAGGCCCAGGGGGAGTACTGCTGAGCTACTGCTGATATTCCCCTAAGGTCCAATGGCTCTTCAGTCAGCTTGTGGTGAATGCTGCCTGGACTAGGACTCACCCTTTGGGGCACCTCTCTGGCCCAGGGCAAGTCCAGAATTGCTGCCTAACCGCCAAGACCTATAATTGGGGATCCCAAGAGCCTGCTTGGTACTCTATGCCCTTGTGGCAGAGCTAGTATTTATGGTGCAAAATGAAGCCCCCTTTACTCTTCCCTCTACTTTTCTCGAGCAGAAGGATTCTCTCCCAAGAGTCAGTTGCTATAGCTGGTAATGTGTGGAGACTCCCCTGAAGCCAGCAAATCTCAGAGACTCACCCAACACCCTTCATGTAGTACTTGGGTATCACTGCTAGTCATTCAGGACCTAAGGGCTCTTCAGTTAGCAGGTGATGAATGTTGCCAGAACAGGTCTCCTCCCTTCAAGGCAGTGGGTTCCCTTCTGACTTAGGGTGTGTGTAGAAATGAACAGGATCTAGGGCCTGGAAAAGACTCTGCGCAACTCTGGTGCCCTATCCTACTGAAATGTAGCTAGTATCCAAGATGCAAGACACATTTTTCTCCCACAATCCCTCTTCTCTCCTCATCTAGAAAAAAAAAAGGCTCTTTGGAGCTGCAAGATGTGCAGCTTGGGATTAGGGGAGGGGTGATGTCAGCACTCCCTTAGCTGCCCCAGCTGGTGCATGAGTAGGTTGTGTGCCTCCACATCCCCAGTCCATTGGCTCTGGGCCCAGTTCAGCATTAGGACTTGCCTTTGGATGCAGGCCTTGTGGCCTAGACTGACTTTCAAATTTATTTAGAACCCCAGAGCACTCCAGCCTGAAGTAGCAAGGTTTGCAGAAACAAATTCTGACTGCTGAGATGGGCAATTCTCTACCTGGGGCTGGTTTAAATATTCCCTCCATGGGTTGATGTCAGCTGAGTTTGGTTTGGTTTTACTTTCTGCTATAACAGGGCAGCACTGAATTTAATGCAATGTCTCATTATTCCTACACTTTCCCTCTCCCAAGCACATAAAGTCTCTCTCCACATGCTGCTGCTGCCACAGTGGGGGTTGGGGGAAATAGTGGCATCAGCAATTCAAGACTGTTCTTTTTTTCCTACCTCCTCAGAGCCTCTTTAAGTGATATGAAGTTAAAACCAGGCACTGGGAGTGACCACCAGATTTTTTTTTTTTTTTTATGAAGTTACTTTTGTGTGTAGACAGTTTTTAAATTGTTGTCCTTGCATGGAGGCGGATCAATGGAACCTTCTCTTCTGTCATCTTGCCCTGCCTTTATGTTTTTTGATGTCTCGATTTCCTTCAGTTCAACTTTTATATTTTGGTTATTTTCTGTCTTATGCTAGCTGTGGGGTTGGCTTTTTCTTGTTCCTCTAGTTCCTCTAGATGTGATGTTAATTTGTTAATTTGAGATCTTTCCTTTTGATGTGGTTGTTTCATACTATAAACTTCCCTCTTAACACTGCCTTAGCTATGTCCCAGAGATTCTGGTATGTTTTGTCTTTGTCCTCATTGGTTTCAAAGAATTTCTTGATTTCTGCCTTAATTTCATTGTGTACCCAAAAGTTATTCAGAAGCAGGAATTAAACCTTGTTTGAATTTCATGCAGTTGTATGGTTTTGAGTGATTTTCTTAGTATTGATTTCTATTTCATTGCACTGTGGGACAAGAGTGTATTTGGTACAAAATACTAGAAAACTGAATCCAGTAGAACAGCAAAAAGCTAATCCATCACTATCAAG
Organism: Cheracebus regulus; assembly: GCA_963574635.1. Lineage (NCBI taxonomy): Eukaryota > Metazoa > Chordata > Mammalia > Primates > Pitheciidae > Cheracebus > Cheracebus regulus. Next base: position 11,074 of record CAUYQU010098434.1, on the reverse strand, counting down.
TAGGCTTTATTCTTTAGATATGAAGTTGGCCCAACACATACAAATCAATAACTGTGAGTCATCACATAAACATAACACAAAACCACAGGATCATCTCAATAGATGAAGAAAAGGCTTTTGATATAATTTAACACCCCTTCCTGTTAAAAACTCTCAACAAACTAGGCAATGAAGGAACATGCCTACAAATAATAAGCATCTATGACAAAGCCACGGCCAACATTATACTGAATAGGCCAAAGCTGGAATCATTCCCCTTATGAACTTGAAGAAGACAAGGATGCCCACTCTTACCCCTCCTATTTAACACAATATTGGAACTACTGGCCAGTGCAATCAGGAAAGAGAAAGAAATCAAAAGCATCTAAGTAGAAAGAGAGAAAATCAAACTATCTTCACAGATTATGTGATTCGATACTTAGGAAACACTGTAGTTTCTGCCCAAATGCTCCTTGATGTGATAAACAACTTCAGCAAAGTTTATGGAAACAAAATCAATGTATGAAAATTAGTAGAATTTCTATATACCAAGAATGTCCAAGGTGAGACCCAAATCAAGAACTCAATCCCATTCACAATAGTCACAAAAAGAAAAAAAATACCTAGGAAAACAGGTACCCAGGAAGGTGAAATAACTCTACGACAAGGATTACAAAACACTGCTGAAAGAAATCAGAGATGACATGAACAAGCGGAAAAATATTCCATGCTCATGGATAGAAAGAATCAATATTACTAAAATGGCCATACTGCCCAAATCAATTTATAGATTCAATTCAAGCCTGAGGTGGCAAGGCTTGCAGAAACTCAAATTCTGGCTGCTGGGATGGGAAATTCTCCTCTGCCTAGGGCTGGTTTAAATATTCCCTCAAATGGGCTAATGTCAGCTGAATTCAGTCTGGTTTTATTTTCTTTTATAACAGGGCAGCACTGAATTCAACGCAATGTTCATCATATTGAATGGCCATTGACATTCTTTACAGAATTAAAAACAACTATTTAAAAATTTATATGGAACCAAAAAAGAACCCAAATAGCCAAAGCAATTAAGCAAAGAGAACAAATCAGGTGGCATTACATTTCCTGACTTCATACTGTGCTACAAGTCTACAGTAACTAAGACAACATGGTACTGGTACAAAAAAACCCCACTTAGACCAATGAAATAGAATAGAGAGACCAGACACAATGCCACCTATCTACAACCATCTGATCATCAAAAAATTCAACAAAAATAAACAATGGGGAAAAGACTCTCTATTCAATAAATAATACTGGGATAACAGGTTAGCCACGTGCAGAAGATTGAAACTGGACCTCTTCCTTACGCCATATACAAAAATCAACTCAAGATGAGTTAAAGACTTAAGCCCTTCAGAGAGGGAAAAATGGTTGGACACAAGGTGGGATTAACTTGAAGCTCCCGGTTGGAGAGAGCAGCCTTTGAAGATCCCCCCATTGTAAACTTTTGCTACAAGAACTACAGGAACATATCAGGAAAGCAAGGAAATCCACAAACCCTTTGAAGGAGATGGATTGCCACTGAAGGTCCTGTGGGACAGCTAACCACCTGTGATTCTGCTTGCTTTCTCAAGTGGAAGGCTTATAGCCCAAGGCAAGTTCTCAGCCCTGCTCACCGGTTGTCTGGAAATAAACCTGGTGCGGTTGGGAGAACACGATGGCAGTGAGACTGGCCTTTTGGGTTGTGGGCTGCTGCATGGGAGCTGGAAGAGGCTTGTGGCTTTCCCCTCCTTCCTTGGTGACCTGTGTGATGCAACAGAGGCAGTCATAATTCCTCTGGAACATAACGCCACTGCCATGGGAACCATACCCCCTCCCCCATAGCAGCTGCAGCAAGCCCTACCCATGGAGAGTCTGAGCTCAGACATGACTAACCTTACCCCCAGCTGATGGTCTTTCTCTACCTGCCCAGGTATTGGAGACAAAGGACGTTAACTCTTGAAGTGCAATAGCTCCACCTACCGTCTGGTCCTCCCTATACTACTGCAGCTGATGTGCTTTTGAAAGTGCCACCTCCTGGATGGAGGCCAACTGACACAAAACCAGTGCACTTAACAAAAATACAACCAAGGATCTTCAGAGTCAACTTCACTCCCCTGCTACTTCTCTACACTACCACAGCTGATATGTTCTTGAAAGTGCCACCTCCTGGCTGGAGGCCAACCAACACAAAGCCAGTGCTCATAACAAAAATACAGCCTGGGTGTGGTAGTTCCTGTTTGTAATCCCAGCACTTTGGAAGGGTGAGACAGGTGGAGCACTCGAGGTCAGACCAGCCTGGCAAAAAACGGCAAAATTACACCTCTACTAAAGCTGGGCAGTGGTGGTGCTAGTATGTGCCTGTAGTCCGAGCTACTTGGGAGGTTGAGGCAGGAAAACTGCTTGAACAATTGATTGAACAGGGAATGTTGCAGTGAGCCAAGATTGTGCCACTGCACTCCAGCCTGGGCGACAGAGTGAGACTCCATCTAAAAAAAAATTCAACCAAAGACCTTCAAAGAGTTGACTTCACTCCCCTGCTACCTCTCTATACTACTACAGCTGATGTGCTCTTGAAAGTGCCACCTCCTGGTTGAAGACCAACCAATACAAAACCAGCACATGTAAGAAAAATACCATCAAGAACCCTCACAGAGTCCACTTCACTACCGAGCTACCTCCCTCAGAGCAGGTGCTGGTATACATGGCTGAGAGACCTGAAGATTAATCACATCATACGACTCTTCAGATACTCCCCAGTACCAGCCCAGAGCCCAGTAGCTCTCCTGGTTAGCTAGATCTAGAAGAGAAATAACAGTTACTGAAGCTTGGCTCTCAGAAAACCCCATTTCTAGGGGAAAGGGGAGAACACCACATCAAGCGATCACCATGAGGGATAAAAGAATTTTAACAGCAGCCCTTGAGTCCCAGATTTTCTCTCTGACATAGTGTACCCAGATGAGAAAGAACCAGAAAAGCAATTCTGGTAATATGACAAAACAAGTCCTTTATTATCCCCAAGAGATCACACTAGCTCACTAGCAATGAATTCAAACCAAAATAAAATCTCTGAATTACCAGGAAAATAATTCAGAAAGTCAACTGCCAAGCCAATCAAGGAGGCATCAAAGAAAGGTAAAGTTCAACTTAAATAAATCAAAAGAATACAGGATATGAATGGACAAATCTTCAGTGAAAATAGATAACATAAATAAATAATCACAACTTCTGGAAATGAAGGACACACTTAGACAATTGTAAAGTGCACTGAAAAGTTTCAGTAATAGAATTGAACAAGTAGAAGAAAGAACTTCAGAGCTTGAAGACAAGGCTTTCAAATTAACCCAATTCAACAAAGACAAAAAATAAGAATGACAAATAAAAATATGGACCTGGTGCAGTAGCTCGTACCTGTAATCCTAGCACTCTGGGATGCTGAGGCGGGTGGATCACTTGAAGTCAGGAGTTCCAGAGTAGCCTGGCTGACATGCTGAAACCCCCATCTCTACTAAAAAAAAAAATTAGCTGGGCATGATAGAACATGCCTGTAATCCCAGCTAGTTGGGAGGCTGAGGCAGGAGAATCACTTGAACCTGGGAGGTGGATGTTGCAGTGAGCCAAGATGGTGCCATTGCACTCTAGCCTGGAAGACAGAGCGAGACTCCATCCCAAGTTAAAAAAAAAAAAAAAAAAAAAAAAAAAGAAGAACAAAGACTTCCAGAAGTTTGGTATTAGGTTAAATGGCCAAATCTAAGAATAATGGTTGTTCCTGAAGAGGAAGAGAAATCTAAAAGTTTGGAAAACATATTTGAGGGAATAATCAAGGAAAACATCCCCAGCCTTGCTAGAGATCTAGATATCAAGATGTCTAGAATACAAGAAGCTTAAAAAACACCTTTGAAATTAATTGCAAAAAGATCATCAAGTAGGCACATAGTCATCAGGTTATCTAAAGTGAAGACAAAGGAAAGAATCTTAAGATCTGTGAAGCAAAAGCATCAGACAACCTATAAAGGAAATCAGATTGACAGTGGATTTCTTAATGAAATCCCTACAAGCTAAACCAGATTGGGGTCCTACTGTTAGCCTCCTTAAACAAAAACAATTATCAACCAAGAATTTTATATTCAATGAAACTCAGCTTCAAAACCAAGGAAAGATACAGTAGAATATAAATGGCCTAAGTTTAAAACAATTACTACTAGACCTAAGAAATGAGATAGGTGGCAACACGATAATAGTGGGAGATTTTAGTACTTCACTGACAGCACTAGAAAAGTCATCAAGAGAATGTCAAACAAAGAAATGATAGACTTAAACTATACCCTAGAACAAATAGACTTAACAGATACTTAGAGAACATTCTGCCCAACAACTGCAGCTTATACATTCAATTCATCAGCACTTGCTTTTCAGACAAAAAAGTGCTGAGAGAATTCTCCACTACCAAGCCAGTACTACAAGAACTGCTAAAAGGAGTTTTAAGTCCTTAAATAAATCCTCAAGATACAACAAAATAGGATCTCTTTAAAGCAAAAATGTCATAGAACCTGTATAACAACACTATGAAAAAAAAAAAAAAACCCAAAGTATTCAGGAAACAAATAGCACGGTGAATAGAATAGTACCTCACACATCTCAATACTAACATTGAATATTGGATGGATAAGAATTCACCAACAAGTGCTGTCCAAGAGACTCACCTGACACATAAAGAGTTACATCAACTTAAGGTAAAGGGATAGAAAAAGTTATTCCATTCAAATGGACACCAAAAGTGAGCAGGAGTAGCTATTCTTATATATTCTTATGATATTCTTATATCCTACAAAACAAACTTTAAAGCAACAGCAGTTTAAAAAGACAAAGAGGCACATTGTATAATGATAAAAAAGCCTGTTGAACAGGAAAATATCACAATCCTTAATATATATGCACCTAACACTGGAGGTCTAAATTTGTAAAACAATTACTACTAGACCTAAGAAATGAGACAGGTGGCAACACAATAATAGTGGGAGATTTCAATACTTCACTGACAGCACTAAACACGTCATCAAGATAGAAAGTCAAATAAAGAAACAATGAACTTAAACTATACCCTAGAACAAATGAACTTAACAGCTGTTTACAGAACAGTCTACCCAACAACTGCAGACTATACATTCAATTCATCAGCACACAAAAAATTCTTAAAGATAGATCATATGATAGATCATAAAATAAGTATCAACAAATTTAAGAAAATAAAAATCATATTAAGTACTATCTCAGACCATGGTGAAATGAAATTGGGAGTGAACTCCAAAAGGAATGCTGAAAACCATGTAAAAACATGGAAATTAAATGACCTGCTCCTGAATGATCATTTGGTCAACAATGAAATAAAAATGGAAATTAAAAATATTTTTGAGCTGAATGATAATATTGACATAATCTGTCAATACCTTTGGGATATAGCAAAGGCAGTGCTAAGAGAAAAATTCATAGCATTAAATGTCTACATCAAAAAGTCTGAAAAAGCACAGATAAACAATCTTAGGTCACACCTCAGGCAGAGAAAAAAGAACAAACCAAATCCAAATCCAGCAGAAGAAAGGAAATAACCAATATCAGAGCAGAATTAAATGAAATTTAAACAAAAAACTGGTTCTTTGAAAATATAAAAAAGATTGACAGACCATTAGTGAGATTAACCAAGAAAAGAAGACGGACGATCCAAATAAGCTAAAATAGAAATAAAATGGGTGGTAGTACAACTGATACCACAGAAATACAAAGGCTAATTCAAGGCTACTACGCACACCTTTACTCCTCTAGAAAACCTAGAGGAGATGGACAAATTCCTAGAACTATACAACCCACCTAGATTAAATCAGGAAGAAATAGAAACTCTGAACAGACCCCAAACAAAAAGTGATATTGAAGTACTGATTTAAAAGTTACCAACAAAAAAATGTCCAGGACTAGATGGATTCAGAGCTGAATCCTGCTAGACATTCAAAGAAGAATTGAAACGAATTATATTGGCACTATTCCAAAAGATAAAGAGGAAATCCTCCCTAAATCATTCTATGAAGCTAGTATCACCCTAATACCAAAACAAGGAATAACAACAACAACAACAACGACAAATTACAGACCAATATCCCAATGAACATAGATGAAAAAATCCTCAACAAGTTACAAGCTAAAACAATCCAACAACATATCAAAAAGATAATCTACTGTGATCAAGAGGGTTTCATACCAGGTGATGTGGTTTTGCTGTTTCCCCACCCACATCTCACTTTTAGTTGTAATAATTCCTGTATGTCAAGGGTGAGACCAGGTGGAGGTAATTGAATCATGGGGGCAATTTCCCCCTACTGCTCTTGTGATACCGAGGGAGTTCTCACAAGTTCTTATGATTTTATAAGGGACTCCCACTACCCATTTATTCTGCAGTTCTCTCTCATGCCACCATGTGAAGAAGAACATGTTTGTTTCCCCTTCTGCCATAATTGTAAGTTTCCCAGGCCCTCCCCAATCTTGCAAAATTGTGAGTCAAATAAACCTCTTTCCTTTATTAATTATCCAATGTCAGGCTGCTCTTTATAGCAGCATGAGAATGGACTAATACACCAGGGATACAGGGATGGTTTAACATCTGCAAGTCAATAAATGTGATAGAATAAACAGAATTGAAAAGATAAACGGAATTGAAACAAAAATTACATGATCCCCTCAATAGATGCAGAAAAATCATATGACAGAATTTAGCATTGCTTTATGATTAAAACCCTCAGCGAAATAAGCATAGAAGGAAAATAAATTAAGGTAATAAAAGCCATCGGTGACAAATCCAGAGCCAACATTATACTGAACGGTGAAAATTTGAAAGCATTTCTGAGAACTGGAACAAGATATTGATGCCCACTTTCACCACTTCTATTCGACATAGTACTGGATGTCTTAGAGCAATCAGACAAGAGAAAGAAAGGGCATCCAAATCAGTAAAGAGGAAGTTAAATTGTCGCTGTTAGCTAATGACATGATGGTATACCTAGAAAACCCTAAAGACTCATCCAAAGAGCTTCTAGAACTGGTAAATAATTCAGCAAAGTTTCAACATACAAAATTAATGTACACAAATTAGTAGCCCTCCTATACCCCAACAGTGACCAAGCTGAGAATCAAATTAAGAACTCAATTTATTTTATAATAGCTGCAAAAACAAAACAAAACAAAGCAAAACAAAAACCAAAAACCCTTAGAAATATACTTAACCAAGTAGGTGAAAGACTTCTACAAGGATAACTACAAAACACTGCTGAAAGAAGTCATAGACAGCACAAACAAATGGAAACACATCCTATGTTCATTGATTGATAGAATCAATATTGTAAAAATGACCATATTGCCAAAAGCAACCTACAAATTCAATGCAATTCTCATCAAATTACCACCATCATTCTTCACAGGACTAGAAAAAACTATTCTAAAATTCATATGGAAGCAAAAAATAGCCTCACATAGCCAAATCAAGACAAAGCAAAAGAACAAATCTGGAGGCATTACATTACTTGACTGTAAACTATACTATGAGGCCATAGTCACCAAAACAGCATCGTTCTGCTATAAAAAGAGAATATAGACTGATGGAATAGAACAGAGAAACCAGAAATTAAGCCAAATACTTACATCAACTGATTGTAGACAAAGCAAACAAAAACATGAAGTGGGAAAAAGACACCCTATTCAACAAATAGTGCTGGGATAATTGGCTGGCCACATGTAGGAGAATGGAACTAAATCCTCATCTCTCACCTTATACAAAAATTAACTCAAGATTGATCAAAGACTTAAATCTAATAATTGAAATTATAAAAATTCTAGAAGATAACATTGGAAAAATCCTTCTGGAAATTTTCTTAGGCAAAGACTTCATGCCAAGAACCCAAAAGCAAACAAAACAAAAACAAAGGTAATTAGATAAGACTTAATTAAGTAAAAACCTTGTGCATGGCAAAAGAAATAATCAGCAGAGTAAACAGACAACTCACAGAGTGTAAGAAAGTCTTTGCAATCTATACTTCTGACAAAGGACTAATATCCTGAACAAGAAACTCAAACAAATCAACGAGATAAAAGCAAACAATCTCATCAAAAAGTGGGCTAAGGACTTCAATACACAATTCACAAAAGAAGATATAGAAATAGCCAACAGGCAGGGCACAGTGGCCCCGCCTTTAATCCCAGCACTTTGGGAGGCTGAGACAGGTAGATCACAAGGTCAGGAGGTTGAGACCAACCTGGCCAACATCGTGAGACCCCCATCTCTATCAAATACAAAAAATTAGCCAGGTGTGGTGGTGTGCGCCTGCAGTCCCAGCTACTCAGGAGGCTGAGGCAGGGGAATCACTTGAACCTGGGCTGAGATGTTGCCACTGCACTCCAGCCTGGGTGACAGAGTGAGATTTCATCTCAAAAGAAAACAAACAAACAGAAAAACCCAAAAACAAATAGCCAATCAACATATGAAAAATGCTCAACATCACTAATTATCAGGTAAATGCAAATCAAAATTACAATGTGATACCACTTTACTTCTGTAAGAATGGCCATTATCAAAAAACAGATGTTGGCATGGACATGGTGAAAAGGAAACACTTATACACTCTTGGTGGTAATGTAAACTAGTACAACCACTATGGAAAACAATGTGGAGATTCCTTAAAGAACTTAAAGTAGATCTACAATTTGATCAAGCAATTACTGGGTATCTACCCAAAGAAAAAGAAGTCATTCTATGTAAAAGATACTTGCACATGCCTGTTTATAGCCACATAATTCACAATGGCACAAATATGAAACCAGCCCAAATGCTCATCAATGAGTGGATAAAGAAAATTTGGTCTATATATACAATGGAATACTACTTAGCTATAAAAAGGAATGAAATAATGGCATTTGCAGCAACCTGGGTGGCATTGGAGACCATTATCTTAAGTAAAGTAACTCAGGGCATTGGACATTATCTTAACTGAAGTAACTCAGAGATAGAAAACCAAAAGTCGATAAATAAATATCTATTAAAACCAAAAGAGGATAAATTAAAGACTGAAATGTAAAATCTAAAACTATAAAAATCCTAGAAGATAACTGAAAATACTATTCTGGACATAGGTCCTGACAAAAATGTTATGATGAAGGTGTCACAATCAATTGCAAGAAAACCAAAAATTGACAAATCAGACCTAATTAAATGAAAGAGCTTCTCTACAGAAAAATAAATGGTCAACAGAATAAACCAACAACCTACAGAATGGGAGAAAATATTTGCAAACTTTGAATCTACAATTATTTCAATTAAAATGAATTTAGAAAAGTACACTAGAACTTCTAGCTTCAGCTCTGGCATATAAATATCTTGGGAGTCATTAGTCCCATTTTTTTGACAAGAAAAAAACTGAAAAACTAAAAACCAATCACCAGAGAATTGAGGTCACAGGGAAAACCATCTTCCTGAAATCAGAAGAGACAGGCAAATACAAAGCATCACAGTGAACATCTGCTTACTTAAAGTGGAACCTGCAGGAGATATGAATCAGTAGAAACACTTAATAGCAAATTTGATGAATATATAGGAATATCCAAGAAAAATTCCCTCATGACTCTTACAAGTGTAGGGGAAATTAATCATTTTGAAAAATACCTATTGTGTTCTCCATAACAGACCTGCTATCCAAGGAAACATACCACAGCTATGTTCCACTTGGAAGAGCGCTTACCCAACTTCGGCTAACTCTAGATTTCTTGACTCACCTAAAGGAAGAGTTAGAAAACACTTGTGAAAGTCACAACTCAGAAACATTAGCCCACCAAAATAATGAAATGTAATAATAAGATTATGGAATATTTTTCTCCACCACATTTCCCCACCACATCAACAGGACTCTAGTGTAATAACAGTGGACTATAGTTGACAGAACCACAAGACGCAACTTTTATTTAAGTAGGAGTTCTTAGGGAAGCCACAAAGCAAAGGAGGATACAAAAACAAAGATGTTAGAGAAACTTGAAGTTTCTTGCACATAAAGAAAATATTAGGCAAATCCTACTCCTAGCCACTCTGACATAAAATCTCATGTTAAAGGTCTATCTACCTCAGTTCCTGTGTTCAGGTATATATATATTTAACACATGTATAGTTTATTTTGCACCAATTCTACCTCAAAAACATGGCTTTTTTTTTAAAGACATGGGGAAACTTTAAATCTATGTTGCTAAATCAAAGAAGCCTATCCAAAATGGTAACATGCTATACAATTACAACTTTGGGACATTTTAGAAAAGGCAAAACTATAGGGACAATTAAAGATCAGTGATTAATAGGGGGTCAGGGAGAAGAAAGGGAAGAGTATGTGGATTACAAGGGGTTTTTAGGGCAGTCAAATTAGTGTCTGATATTGTAATAGTTGATACTTTTTATAACCCATAGGGCTTTAGAACACAAATCTAAATGATGGGTTGTATTTCACAATAATTTATCATTTTTTCAGCATTTTTAACAAATGTACTATACTAATGCAAGGTATCAATATGGGGGAATCTGCCAGGATGTGGAGAGAGAGTATATTGATAATGTGTATATTTTCTGCTCAATCTTTTAGTATAAAAATACTCCTGGAGAGATCCAAGATGGCAGATTAGGAGCAGCTCAGAATTGCAGCTCCCAGTGAAAGTGCAGAGGGTGAGTGGATGCCGCATTTCCAGACGGATTTTTATTACCCCCAGACCAGGAGATTCCCAGGCAGAGCAGCCCCACGGGTCGCTAGTGCGGCTGTTTTGGCTGGCGCGGCTGTTTCAGCCAGCGCGGCTGCTTTGTCGGCACCGTGGCACGGCGGGTCTCCATACAAAATACACTGGTCTGTGTGCCCTTTGAACTGGTGAGTGGAGCTACGGGAAGGCAGATTAAAAAGGGGACTGAAGCAGGGAGCCAGCCCAGGAGATCCCCAGGCAAAAAAGTGCTACGAATCTCAGCGCCGCTGTTTCAGCCTGCGCAGTGTGTCCCCGCAGGGGAAATCACACA
>CAUYQU010098432.1:0-15729 GCA_963574635.1 Cheracebus regulus | reverse complement strand
CCCCTCCCTCCACCCGGCCTCCCCTCCCCCCCACTCGGCTTTAGCTCCCATTCACCCGGTCTCTCAGGAAAGGTGAAGGAGCTTTCCGAACGAGGCCTAGGGGGCCTGCGTTGCCACCACAGCCCCTGGACAAGTACCAGCTACGTGAGACCAAGCGGCGGTTGCAGCAAGGCCTGGACAGCGGCAGCTGGCAGGGCCTGCGGGGCCCTCGGGCCTGCGCACATCTGTCCTCACTGCGCCGGGACCCATTCTGCGGTGAGAGCCCCTCCGCCGTCCACGCCTGCTCCCCTGTCTCCTAACTGCTGAGCTCTCCTCGCCCCGGAACCCTGGGGCGGGCAGGCCTCCCTGTTGCGCAGTCCTGCCTGCACGTTCCTCTGGGAAGTGGGGCAGAGCTGCCTGCTTGCCCGGGGGAGTACCTGCTTGCGCTGACTGCCTCCTGTGTTTCTCCTCCCTGCCACCTGGGCCTTCACAGCTGCCTGCCAGTCCCTGCGCCTGCCACCCTGCAGTGCTCGCCCAGACACCTCACCCCTCTGGGTCCAGTGGCTGCGTCAGCTCCAGCCCCGAGTGCGGCCCCGGAAGCGCCGACGCCCCCGGCCCCGGCGGGCCCCAGTGCTCTCCACCCGCTACAATGCCCGAGTCTCCCTGCACCAATGGGGCGGCTGTGGCCCCCACTGCCGCCTAGGAGGAGAGGCCCTGGTGGCCCTGGGCCAGCCTCTCCGCACCCACTGGGGCCCCCAGCACGACTGGCACTGGGCCCGGCGCTATGGGCTGCCTTACGTGGTGCGTGTGGACCTTCACCGCCTGGCCCCAACCCCACCAGCCACCCCAGCCCCTGCTGGGACCCTAGGCCCCCCTATCCTCATCCCGAAACAAGCCCTCGCCTTCACCCCTTTCTCTCCACCCAAGCGCCTACGGCTGGTGGTCAGCCACGGCTCCATCGACCTGGATGTCGATGGTGAAGTGCTGTGATAGACCGGACGGGGATGCCCAGCAGGGAGGGAGAGTCTCTCTCCTAGGCACCCCAGGACCTCCAGAAGGAGCCCTTGACCTCTGTGAGGGAGCTGACCCTTGACCCCAGCACAGCTCTGACCCTGGAGCAGGGCTGGTGTGGACACCCCCAAGGAGCTGACCCTTGACCCTTTGTGACTGCTGACCCCTGAGCCACCCCCACCCCCACAGGGAGCCCTGGCCATTTGCTGCCCTCCCCACCCCTGCCCCAGCCTCAGGACTGCAGAAGCCACCCGACTCCCTCAGCCCCTTCCTCCCCAGGGAGCAAAGCCATAGGGGGCAGGGGCCACCCATGGCGTCTCCCCAGAAGTCTAGGCCTCAGGAGGAGGTAGAACTGACCTAGGGGTGGCACTCCCCAGAGACTGCCCCAGGAAGGGGACTGGGTTCGCTCTCAGCTCTGCAACTGTCTGCGGTAGGGGGAAGGGTGGGGGATGTCTGGGGGCACGTCCTCCTCATCACCCCCATGGGTCTCAGGGAGGCCGGGTGCGACCCCATCTTTCTATGGTGCTATCCCTGGTGCTATTGGGGTGGGGGGACTCCCCTCCCCCACACCAGAAAGGGGTATGTTGGGGGATTGGAAGCACTTGAACTTTTTATTTTATTAAAACCTTGTTATACGTAGCACTCTTGACAGTTTTCCGTTTTGGCTTATGTTTTGAAGGGACGTTAGGAGGTGAGACCCTCAGCTGTGCTGGGGAGGGGAGGAGGCACCCAGGCCTGCAGCCCTGAGAGCTGTGGGAGAGGGATTTGGGAGGGTGGCGGACTGTAGAGGACTGAGTCTGGAATCCTGTCACCATTCAGGCTGTGCATGTAAAAATGCCTTTAGACCTTGAGAGGCGGAGGTGGGCGGCTCATGAGGTCAGGAGATTGAGACCATCCTGGCTTACACGGTAAAACCCTGTCTACTAAAAATACTGGAAAATTAGGCCGCGCGAGGTGGCTCACACCTGTAATCGCAGCACTTTGGGAGGCCGAGGCGGGCGGATCACAAGGTCAAGAGACTGGGACCATCCTGGCCAACATAGTGAAACCCCGTCTATACTAAAAAATACAAAAATTAGCTGGGCGTGGTGATGCACACCTGTAGTCCCAGCTACTCGTGAGGCTGAGGCAGGAGAATCGCTTGAACCCGGCAGGTGGAGGTTGCAGTGAGCCGAGATTTCGCCACTGCCCTCCAGCCTGGCGCCTGGCGACAGAGCAAGACTCTGTCTCAAAAAAAAAAAAAAAATTAGGTTAGTCCCAGCTATTTGGGAGGCTGAGGTGGAGGCTGCAGGGAGCCAAGAATGTGCCATTGCACTCCAGCCTGGTGACAGAGCAAGACTCAGTCTCACAAAAAAACAAAAATGCCTTCAGAGCCATTCAGCAGTTCTCTCATTTTCCAGGTGAGGTCAACAAAGTTTAGCAAGCAGAGTGACTTGCCCAAGGCCACATGAGGACTTGAGGGCCCCCCCCCTACATACCTCAGTCCAAACAGAGAGAAGCTGGTGGGGGCCTGGCTGAGTCGAGATGTGGGGCTGCCCAGGACACCAGAGCCGGGCCTGGGGGAGGCAGCCTGATGGGCCTTCCTTCACTGCGGCATCTTGGGCGTTGTATGTGAGACCAGGATGATGAATCTTGTTTCTTCAGGTCCAGTCCAGTAGCCGGGTTTTGCCCGGGCATCGACTGTCCCTGCAATCTTGTTTTGCAAAAGGAAATAACAATGGCTGACGGCACTCCCTGGTCCCAGGTACCCCCAGCATCTCACAGATAATTTTCTCACTGGGGCCACAGAGCCCATCTCACCTGGGCAGCTAAAGGTCACCTGCTGGCTCCAGGCCCCCCATGTGCGCCTCCACATCCGCCAGCCTTGAACAAGCTTACTGTGGAGGTGGATGAGGCCAGGCTGCAGATATCAGGAAGCCCTCCTTGGCCCTGGTGGAGAGGGAACAAGCAGCGGGGAGGGGAGGCCACAGTGAGACCCATGTGAGCACCTGAGCAGTGGGCCTGGGAGGTGGGGGCAGGGGAGCTGTTGAGAACAGGTGAAACCTTGTTTACTTTAAAACACATTTATAGGCCGGGCACGGTGGCTCACGCCTGTAATCCTAGCACTTTGGGAGGCCGAGGTGGGTGGATCACCTGAGGTCAGGAGTTCAAGACCAGCCTGGCCATCACGGTGAAACTCCATCTTTAAAAAAAAAAAAAAGTTAAAAAAAACCCAAACACATTTATATACATTGGATAATATGGCCTGTTCTATTTCTTTTACAGGGAGAAAATTCTTCTTTGTTACAATGCAAATCCTGCTAAACCCTCTTTGTTTTCTTTCTCGTGTTAAAAGTAAGGAGGGACAGAGCTCCAGGTCATCAAACGGCAGAGACATGGCTCCTGTGGCAGTCCCCAAGGATGTATCTCTGAATGAGCCAGAGCCATGCCGTTCCTGCTTTTCCTTTTGTTTTTGTTTTTGTTTTTTGAAACAGGGTCTCGCTCTGTCACTCAGGCTGGAGCGCAGTGGCACCAGCTCGGCTCACTGCAACCTCCGCCTCCTGGATTCAAGCGATTCTCCTGCCTCAGCCTCCTGAGTAGCTGGGACCATAGGCACATGCCACCACACCCAGCTAATTTTTAAATTATGTGTCACTACGTTGCTCAGGCTGGTCATGAACTCCTGAGCTCAAGCGATCCTCCTGTCTCTACCTCCCAATGTGCTAGGACTACTGGTGTGAGCCACTGCCCCCGGCCTTTTGTTTCTGAAATTCAGGTGCTGTTACCACAGCTGTTAAAGGACAGCAAGCAGGGATTCTTAGCTGAGGACTCATGGGTGGACACTGGAGCTTCCAAGAGCCTTCTGAAATCTTGTTTTAAATGTTGAGAGTACATATTCACATGCACTTTTTTTTCAGGGGATTCAAAGCATTCATCACAGTCTCACAAGTTTCTGTATTGTCCCCCCTCCAACAAAAAGGGTTAAAAACCAGTGGTGTGCCACGCACGGTGGCTCACGCCTGTAATCCCAGCACTTTGGGAGGCCGAGGCAGGCGGATCACCTGAGGTCGGAAGTTTGAGACCAGCCTGACCAACATGGAGAAACCCCATCTCTACTAAAAATACAAAATTAGCTGGGTGTGGTGGCAAATGCCTGTAATCCCAGACACTCAAGAGGCTGAGGCAGGAAAATCGCTTGACCTGGAAGGCCGAGGTTTTGGGTGAGCTGAGATCGCATCACTGTACTCCAGCCTGGACAACAACAGCGAAACTCTGTCTTAAAAAACTGGCAATGGGGCTTCCTGGCCTCTGCACTGCTGCTGTGCTGAGCTGGTGTTTCTGGGTGGGGCCTGTCCTGTGCACTGCAGCAGCTGCCCTGATCTTCACCCACTAGATGCCAGGAGCATCCCTCTGTCCCCGCCAAAAATGTCTCCAGACACTGCCTGATGTCCCCGTGGGGACTAAAGTTAGCCTCTAGCTTGATCTGGACACCACCAGATGGTGGGGGCCGGGAGACACTAGGACCTCAGTGAACACTCCCTGTCCTTGTTGCAGCGTGGATGGTCAGGACAGCCTTAGGAGCTTGGGCGCTATCAGGGTCATCTCGCCCATACAGACAGGAGCTGGCCTGCAGAGCTGACCTCTGCTGGAGGTCCTCCAGCTGTCGGGGACAGAGCCTAGCAGGCTACCTGTGTTTCCACCTTGAACCCTGGCTTCCATGAAGTTTGAGGCATTTGTGCTGGCACTACCCAGCTGGCAGGACCTGGGGGACATCCTGATGGAGCCGGGGCCTGGGGTCATGAGTTCACCAAGGGGGCTCAAGGACAGGAAGAAACAGTGGTGGCGGGGGGGTCCTCTGGTTGAAGCCTGGGCTTGAGAACCCTACCATACACATGGAGGTCAGAGCAAGACAAACAGAAAGAACTCGGACACTGGGGGCTATAGGTGAACGTGGAATGAAGCGTTTTGGTGTATTTTTTGAGACAGACTCTCGCTCTGTTGCCCAGGCTGGAGTACAACTGCGTGATCGCGGCTCACTGCGACCTCGGCCTCCCGGGTTCAAGTGATTCTCCTGCCTCAGCCTCCTGAGTGCTGGGATGAAAGGCGCACGCCATCACTCCTGGCTGTTTTTACTTTTAATTGAGACAGGGTTTCTCCATTGGTCAGGCTGATCTCGAACTCCTGACCTCATGGTCCACCCACCTCAACCTCCCAAAGTGCTGGGATTACAGGCATGAGCCACTGCACCCGGCCCCTCCTTTTTTTGTTCTTTTTTGAGACTGAATCTCACTCTGCTGCTCAGGCTGGAGTACAGTGGCAGGATCTCGGCTCACTGTAACCTCCGCCTCCCAGTGTCAAGCCATTCTCCTGCCTCAGACTCCCTAGTAGCTGAGATTACAGGCACCTGCTATCACACCTGGTTAATTTTCATATTTTTAGTAGAGGCAGGGTTTCACCATATTGGCCAGGCTGGTCTCAAACTCCTGACCTCAGGTGATCCGCCCATCTCAGCCTCCCAAAGTACTGGGATTACAGGCATGAGCCACGGTGCCCGGCCGGAAGGAAGTTTAACAAAACAGGAAATACAACCAGCGCTGACTTGGGTGCCTGGCACTAGAACTGCTGTCAGACTTTGGCAGGCAGGCAAGGCCCTGGCGGACGACTCCCCACCGTGACCCCGTGTCTCGCTGCAAGGGCACTCTGTGACCCTTTATTCAGCAAGCTAGTCAACCAGATGCCTCCAAGAGCTCCAGGACTGGTTTATGGGATCATCCCTGAGCTGTCTGTCCTGTTGATCAGTCCCACTGTCCAGCACAATATGGGGCACCAGAATTTGGCCAACACACTGATTCCAGTGACTAATTTGTCTCTATGGCTAGAGACCCCACACACACGGAACGGCTGGGCCAGACACTGTTCTGCTTTCTAGGTTTTCACATCGCCATCCTCCCCACAACCCTAGGAAGCAGAAGTGTCAATGATTATGTCCTTGTTACCAGATTTCAGATGAAAAGACCACAGTGTGGAGGGGCTAGGGAACTTGTCTCAGGCCACATGGTTAATAAGCTTCAGGGCCTAGACTGAACTCATTCTTAGAACTGTTCGGGCTCTGACACCTTCAGGATGGGAAAGAGGGAAACCCAGAGAGGTAGTGAAGCTGCAGCCCCTAGGAGCCATGGGACAGTGAGCAGGGGAGGCAGAGCAGGTGGCCTTCAGGGTCCATGATCTGGAGGCTGGGAGGACAGAGCAGGTTCTGAGGAAGAACTGCAGAGGGAGGGGAAAGTGGATGATGGAAGGATTGAAGAGATGGGGCTGGAGGAGGAGAAGGTAAAAGAAGAGGAAGAGAAAGGGAAGCGGGAGGAGGAGGAGGAGGTTGGGCGAACAAGGATGCAGTTATTCTGGGGTGGGGGCAGGAATAAGTGGGGTGGCCTTGGTTTTCTCTGAGCTGGGAGGCTGCTGAGACTGTAAGGCTGACATTGGGGGTCTCAGGAGGTGGCTACTAGACACCAGGGAAAGCCAGTCGAAGCACCTGGAGGAGGTGTTTGGAGCTGGCGCAGGTGATGGGCCACCGGGCTGGAGGCCAGATCTGGCCCTGCCCATGGCTCAGGCATCAGTGGGGCAGTGGCAGCTGCAGAGGAGGTCGGAAGTGTGAGAATGTGCTGAGGTGAGGTCTGGAAGCAGTGAATTGAGGATGGTGGGGAGGATCAGGAAGGAGGAAGGAGGAAGGCTGACCCACAGGGCAAAAATGAGTTCTAGACATTGGGTTCTGGGGAGGTCAGGAGGCTGTTGTGGCTGCACGGGTGTGGAGTCCTGTGCCCAGGATGTTACCTGGGTGACCTCACCAAGTTAGCTCCATTCTGTGACTCAGAGAGGGGTCCTGGCCCTGTGGTTCTGCCAGCGTTTGTTCCTGCAGTTGTGCTGCCTCTGTGCAGGCGTCCAAGGCTCTGGGGATGTTGCATGTACAGGAAGCCTTCCTGTAGCTGAGTCCACACCCTGTTCCCCCACCCCATTCTCAGGTTGTGGTCAGAGACGGAGCCAGGAGGCCAAGATCTCAGAGGTGGCGTCATCCTGAGGGATGGCTCGTCTAGGGTGTACCCTGGGCAGCATGGAGGGCAGGTGATAGGTCATCATGGGGCAGAAAGCAAGATGGAGTCAGTCCCCTGAGCTCACCCAACCCCACCTCTCCTCGTAATGGGTCCCTGAGCCATCTTGGTTTGCCCTGGGGAACCTGGGTTTGTACAGGTCAAGAAGCTTGTCTAAAGTCACCCTGCAAGTTTGCATGATTAGTTGTTCAACCTGGGTTGAACAGGGCCTCATAGGGCCACTTCAGTTGGAGGTTGGGGCTCCCCCTTCCTAAGACCCCTCTGGGAGGCTGACAGCTCAGGGAGCAGCAGTTGGGAAAAGCAGCACCCCGGGCTGACTGGTCTCATGGCTTCCTACACAGGACGAGCCTAGAACCCTAGGGCCCCAGTAAGGGTCACTCCTTGGTCTGGGGAGAGGCAACGCTTCAAAGGGCGTCTGGAACCAGAATGCGGTTCCGTGTTAGTGACGGGATGGGGAAGGAGTGAAGAATGATTCCAAGGGGGTTCTGATTCCCTGGGTGCTGGCAGGCTAGCTGGGGTCACGGGAGAACCTGCAGTGATGTGTATGGTGGGAGAGACTGACAGTGGCTTCTGCGGGGTGGGGGTGTAGAGCTGGCCCAATGCATTGGAGAACTGAGCAGGCTGCTGCTCCTGGCTGTGGCTGTGGGTGTGGGTGCCAAAAGGGTGGACACCAGAGGACCCTGTTGGCAATAAGCCGGCTCACATGATGGGGACCTCAATGTTCTAGGAGAGAAAACGAGCCAGGTGGGAAGTGCAGTCCTGATGGAGAGTGGTGAGGGAGGGATGGAGTCAGTGCTAGGTAGTTCAAAGAAGACCCCTCAGGACCTGAGATGGGATGGATCAAGGGTGGGATGGGGAAGGAGCCTGGGAAGATGGTCAAGGCATGAGGGGAGGGGGGTAAAGACTCGGGTGAGAGGTAGGTGTAGGGTGTGGGGACTGACAGGCAGGAGAAACTTGGAGCCATGTGGGTGGGACACTGTTGAGAACTGGGGACCCTGGGCTGGTTGGTAGCTGTCAACATGAGGCATCTACAGAGGGGGGATGGGAGGCCCTCGGCTTCCTACCTTAGGGCCCTGACTGTCGTCTCTACCTGGAGCAGCAGTCCTCCTGCTGCCCCTTATCAGAAAAAGCAGGGTCATCCCGGACACAGCCACAGGGACGATCCCCCCACCACCACAACGCATCGCTGGCTGGGCATTAAGAAGAAACATCAGCAACAACATAACATTATTCGTGGCTTCGAGACCAGGAGGTGGGGGTGGATAACTGAGGTATGGGCTCCGCGAGACAAGAAAATGCAGGGTCACTGTGTCTTCGGAGGAAGCCGCGCTCGGGCAGTCAGATTTTGCCAGGGAAAGTCCCATCCTTAATCTGCTCGTTCCAGCTCTGGACCTGGGAAGCAGGAAGGCGGGGAGCGGGACGCCGGTTCAGCCTCGGCCAAGCCCTCCCTACGCCTGGCCCGGCACCCCCTCTGTCGACTCACCCAGCTGGTGGGGCGCAGCGAGTTGTACACGCGGAAATAGTACTCGCTGTTCTTCCAGCGGCGGCTCATGGTCTTGACGCAGCGCTGGTAGTCTGCGGAGGGCGGGGTCACGCGGCAAGCCACGCCCACCCCAGGGCAGGACCCTCTCCTCCACGGCGCACTCTCGCTCAGTTCTTCCCTGCTTTGCCCCGCCTACCTCTCCCCTCGAGGTCTCCGGCCCCTATTCCCAGCTAGGCCCCAACTGCTACCTCCCTCACACTGCCCCTCCTGGCCAGGCTGTGCTCCTACCTACCTCGCCCCGCTCCTTCAAGACTCGGCCCCACACCTGCCAGATCAGTCCTCGCCCCTACCAACCTCGCCGCGCCCCTCCAGGCTCAGTCCCGCCTTCTCCCGGCCAGGCCCCGCCCCTACTACCTCGTCCCGCCCCTCCCGGCGCAACCACTACTTTTTTCCGCCATGCCCCGCCAATACCAACCTCGCTCCGCCCCTCCCGGCTCTGTCCCGCCTTCTCCCGGCCAGGCCCCGCCCCTATCAACATCGCCCCGTCCCTCCCGACCAGGCCCCGCCCCTACCAACCCACGCCCGCCCTGCCTCCCACCCTCAGGGTCTCCGCGGGGCTTCGGGTGGGGCGGCCCCTCCCTGCCTTCCCTCATCACAACCTGCTCCCCCTAACCTGGCCGACCAGGCCTCACCCAGGAAGTTCTGGTAGCAGTTACGGGTCTGGTTCTGGTTGGGGAAGCGCGGGTCGAAGGGCGGAGTCCACCATTTCTTTCTGGGGGGCTTCTGGGTTTCCAACATCCACGGAGGAGGCAAATCCTGTGGGACGGGATGGGGACTCCGTGGGGCCGAGGGGGCGCCCCCGCTCCGATCCGTACCCTGATCCTGAACCCCGCCCCTCCACCCCACCCGTGGCGCCCTCAGCAGCCTGGATCCTCACCAGCCTGGCCACTGGATCGGCTGTGCGGTGGTCCTCGGGTGCCGCTGGCTTCTGAGTCCGTGGGGTGCGGTCCCGCCCGGCTCAAGTGAAACGCACCCCTCGGCCGGATTGGCTATGACCCCTGGGCCCCAGCCAATGGGAGCCGCCGTGCCCCGCAGGGCCGGTAAGGGCGCCCCCACCCCACCCCTTCCCCAACGCCCCTTCGGGGACCCGCGCGCACACAGGCACCGATGTGCGACTCGCTGAGTCTCAGACTCAAGCTTTAATCTCTGCGAAGTTGGGCGATTCCATGGGCTCGCCCCCGCCACCCCAATAGATAAATGCATGGCGATAGTTCTGGTCTCTGTATGACAGGGCGAATCCCCCAAGCGGCCTTTCAACACTCCGTTTCTTGCAGTCGGGGCTCACAGCACCCTGGGGGCCTGTGGGGTTAGAGGAATGAGCTGTGGTGGGGTCTGGGCTCCTGGGACATCCTGCCCCCCTCCTCCCCCCGGGGCCCCCAGCTCTAAGGCAGGTCTCAGGCGGTACCTGGCCGAGCTGGGCTCCTCTGAACAGTTTCCGACTGAGGCTGAGCCCAGCCTGCCGCTACTGAAAGTGGTGGGAGGGCTGCAGGCTGCAGGGAGAAAGCAAGCCAGAGAGAGCTGTGGGGGACAGGGCAGGGCGAAGGGGTACCCCGGGCTCGGAAAGCTGCAGGTCCCTGGCTTAGGAGAGTCTGCGTCCCCGAGGGCGGATCTTGCGGTGTGTTTGGTTCATTGTATCTGCCTGGGGCAGAGCCTGGCGGTAGTACATGCACATTAAATAGAGAAGGAGGAATGAGTGAGTCCTGGCTCTAGGGGCAGGCAAGTAACTGGAATCTGGGCAGGTGGTTTCCCCTCTTGAACCCTGCTAAGCTTCTCTCCCTCCTGCCTGGTTAATATTAGGCCTGACTCAGGATTGTTCACACTGACAGCCAAGTGTACCAATTGAGAAGCCTGGCCAGGAGCAGTGGCGGCACACCTGTAATCCTAGCATTTTGGGAGGCAGAGGTGGGAGGACTGCTTGAGCCCAGGAGTTTGAGACCAGCCTGGCCAACATGGTGAAGCCCCATCTCTACTAAAAATACAACAATTAGCCAGGCATGGTGACATGCACCTGAAAACCCAGCTACTTGGGAGGCTGAGGCAGGAGAATCACTTGAACCCGGGAGGCGGAGGTTGCAGTGAGCCGAGATCATGCCGTTGCACTCCAGCCTGGGCGACAGACAGAGTGCCTCTCAAAATAAAATAAAATTAAATAAAAAATAAAAACCTCAGCTGGGTGTTTGGAAGGTCCGGCAGGAGGATCACTCGAGCCCAGGAAGGTTGAGGCTGCTGTGAGCCATGATCGCTCGAGCCCAGGAAGGCTGAGGCTGCTGTGAGCCATGATCACGCCACTATACTTCAGGCTAGGCGATAGAATGAGACCGTCTAAAAGGTCCACTCTGTCCCCACTTCCTGCACCAGCTACCTCCCCGTCTCTTTCCTCCTGTTACAGCAAACACTTGGATGAAGCTGGTCTACCCCTAGCTTCCAACTCCTCACCTTGCATACATACACATGCGTGAGTGTTTTACAGAGGGAAAATACCCTCAGAAAAGCTCAGGGCTGTCACCATTTTAAATATTCTTTGAGGCCGGGTGTGGTGGCTGATGCCTGTAATCCCAGCACTTCGGGAGGCCAACGCCAGCCTGGCTAACATGGTGAAACCCTGTCTCTACTAAAAATACAAAAATTAGCCAGATGTGGTGGCAGATGCCCATAATCCCAGCTACTTGGGAGGCTAAGGCAGGAGAATTGCTTGAACCCGGGAGACAGAGGTTGCTGTTAGCTGAGATCGCACCACTGCACTCCAGCCTGGGCAACAGAGCAAGACTATGTCTCAAAAAAAAAGAAATACATACACACACACACACATATATGTATACATATGCATATATGTATATATGTGTGTGTGTGTGTGTGTGTGTGTGTGTGTGTGTGTGTGTGTGCGCGTATTCTTTGAAATAGGGTCTTGGCCAGGCATGGTGGCTCATGCTTGTAATCACAGCACTTTGGGAGGCTGAGGCAGGTGGATCACCTGAGGTCAGGAGTTCGAGAATAGCCTGGCCAACATGGTGAAATCCCATCTCTGAAAAAAAAAGAAAGAAAGAAAAAGAAACAGGGTTTCTATTGCCCAGGCTGAAGTGCAGTGGCATGATCGCGCGTCATTGCATCCTCAACCTCCCAGCTCAGACAATCCTCACACCTCAGCCTCCAGAGTAGCTGGGACCACAGGCACGTAGCACCATGCCTTGCTAACTTTTTTTGTTTTTATATTTTGTAGAGAGGCGGTCTTGCTCTTTTGCCCAGATTTGTCACCATTTTTAATTTTTATTTATTTATTTATTTTTTAGCATTAGGATTAGGGAATCTGTCACCATTTTTTAATGTAGCCCTTAAAGTGGCATTTGGCACACTCACAATGTTGTGCAGCCACCACCTCTACCTCGTTCCAGGGCATCTGCATCACCCCCAGAGAAACTTCCAACCTGGCCAGGAGCAGTGACTCACACCTGTAATC
Organism: Cheracebus regulus; assembly: GCA_963574635.1. Lineage (NCBI taxonomy): Eukaryota > Metazoa > Chordata > Mammalia > Primates > Pitheciidae > Cheracebus > Cheracebus regulus. The sequence goes on along the minus strand of CAUYQU010098432.1, from coordinate 3,659 downwards.
CCAGCACTTTGGGAGGCCAAGGCAGGCGGATCACCTAGGTCAGAGTTTGAGACCAACCTGACCAACATGGTGAAACCCTGTCTCTACTAAACGTACAAAAATCAGCTGGGGGTAGTGGTGGGTGCCTGTAGTCCCAGCTACTTGGGGCTGAGGCAAGAGAATCACCTGAACCTGGGAGGCAGAGGTTGCAGTGAGCCGAGATTGTGCCATTGCACTCCAGCCTGGACGATGAGAGCAAGATTCCATCTCAAAAACAAACAAACAAAGAGGCTGCAGGAGAATGGCCTGAACTTGGGGGCGGAGGCTGCAGTGAGCCGAGATGGCATCACTACACTCCAGCCTGGGTGACGGAGCAAGACTCCATCTCAAAAAAAAAAAAAAGAAAGAAGGGAAAAAGAAACCTGCAACCGGTCAGCAGTCACTCCCACTCCCCCGCAGCAGGTCCCTGGCCTCCAGCGATTCACCTTCTGCCGCTCTGGACATTTCAGGGACATGGGGTCTTTGGCATGACGTTTCTGAGGCCCTGCAGCCTGGAGATTGCCCTCTCGACACTCTCCTCAGACTGACCCATCAGAACTTCCCCCACACCCCCACATCACTTCCACACGGGTCAATCCAGAGGTCCGGCCCCAGGACCTCCTCCACCTGACCCCAGCATTTGACATGGACGTTCCTTCCCTCCCTCGTCACCGTCTCCAGGTGGTGCGGGGGCTGCGCCGCCTTCCCTGACTCTGGCACCTTGGCCTTTTCTCTCTCTCCACTCACTCGTCGGTGAACTCCAAGCTCAGCCTGAGCCGGCCCGTCCAGGCACCAGCGACCCCGCATTGCTTCCCGAGCTCTAGACCCGTGTCCAGCTTCTTACCCTGCATCTCCCCTGACACCTCAGAATCGAGATGTCCGAGAGAGATGTCCTGAGCGTCTCCTGGGACCCGCTCTCTGCACTAGTGCCTCCTCCTCTTCCTCTGGGTATCTGGGACCCACATCCTCCCAGCCACCTTCAAGTCAGCCTTTCTCACATCACAAATCCCAGTCCTCGAAGCAATCTATTGGTTCACGCTTCAAGCATCTCCAGAGGCCCCTGTTTCTCCCCAGCTCCGTCACCCCCGCCTCGTGCAAGCCACCATCGTGTCCCACCTGGGTCACTGCAGCAGCCCTGCTAACCCTGGTCTCCAGGCGCCCTCTCCTGCCGCTCTGCATCCTCCAGCCCCAGACAGAGGCAGCCTCTTCGCACAGGAATCAGTCCCCATCATTCTTCCGCCCCAAACCCTCCAGTTCCCTCGACTCAAAGCCAAAATCCCAGGGCCGGGCGTGGTGGCTCACGCTTGTAATCCCAGCACTTTGGGAGGCCGAGGCAGGCAGATCACTTGAGGTCAGGAGTTCAAGACTAGCCTGGCCAACATGGTGAAACTCCGTCTCTATCAAAAATACAAAAATTAGCTTGGCATGGAGGCTCGTGCCTATAATCCCAGGTACTCAGGAGGCTGAGGCAGGAGCATCACTTGAACCCGCGAGGCGGAGGTTGCAGTGAGCCAAGATCATGCCACTGCACTCCGGCCTGGGCGACAGAGTGAGACCCTGTCAAAAAAAAAAAAGTGAAAGGAGGGAGAGATCACCTCTGTCTCGTAAATATCAGAGCTCACGGGCAATGCTAGCTGCTAACCCCAGCTACCTGGATGGAAGATTGAAGACGCCCAGTTCCTCCTGTGTCTCCTCTGCCTTGGTGGTCGTGTTCCTCACAGTCTCAAGTTCTAAGAGCATGGGCAAAATAATTTCTGAAGACGACCCCACAGTGGCCAGGGGGTGCTGGGCTGGCATCGTCGGGGGCTCCCGCGACACTCTCCTGGGCTGCTGGGATGTCCCGGCCTTGGCCTCCATCTTTGAGATGGGAGTCTCCGAAAGGGGCGACGGTGATAAGTCCTCCCACTGTGAGGCAGGCAGAGGGATGGGCACCTGGGAGATTCCTTCCCTCTTCAGACTGGCAGAGGAGCGAAGGGGCAGCTTGGGCAGCCCCTCGGGGTCCCAGGGTAGCTCCTGCGCCTCGGCCCATTGCTGCTTCCTCTCCTTGGCCCAGGCGTGTGACTCTGGCTGCTCTCTGACCACCACTGGCTTCCCGTCCAGCGAGGACTGCTGGCTGGGGTGGAAGGGCATTGAAGCCATCATCGGCATGGCAGATGCCGGCGACAGCCAGGAGGGGAGTGAGACCAAAGTGGGTCTGGAGCGCTGCTCTTTGGAGTTGGCCATGATCATGCGCCTGGCAAGGGTGCGCCCTTCCACAGAGAAGGGCCTGCTGTGCTCCTGCGAGGGGCCCCGGACGGCCAGCTCCTTCGTCTGCACCCATCCCCTCCGCTGGTCCATCTCCTTGGGTCTCACAGCAGGCTGGTCCAGGGACCTCTCCTCCTTCGCCCAGTGGACCTGGTCCTCCGACTTCCTCCGGCCCCTGAGGGCCTCCAGGGTCACCTCCCGGGTTTTGCTCACCAGGATGTCCTTGGACTCCTTCTTGGTCGTGGTGAAGGGCGACTCCAGGGATGGGGCCTGAATCATCTCCACCATGTCTGTCTCCTGGGTGCCCACCAACACCGCCGGCTCGGGTTCCCGCCCGGACTTGCTGCTTTCCAGCACGGCCCTTCCAGGAATTCCTGTTGGCAACACGTCAAAATCGCCAGGGACCTTCCCCTGTGAGGCAGGCGAGCCCAGTGCCATCTGGTATTGGGTAGGTGAGGTTGGCAGAGCCTTCTGGGATGGGGCAGGGAGGACCAGAGATTTCCTCTTTGGAGCAGGCGGGGACACGGCCTTCTGGGGAATGGTAGGTACTGCTGGGGCCTTCTGAGATGGGCGTGGGGCCTTCCGAGATGGGCGTGGGGCCTTCTGAGATGGGCGTGGGGCCTCCCCAGGTGGAGCAGGTGCTGCTGGGGCCTTGCACGATGAAGCACGTGCAGCTGGGAGCTTCTGGGACTGGTCAACAAGGAATGGTGCCTTGCAAGATGTGACAGGGACAGATGGGGCCTTCTGGAAGGGTGGTGGCCCCGGCCCCTGCTGGGAGCCCAGCGGCCCCGCCTTGTCCCTGCCCCTGGGGATGGAAGAGTGGAGTGTGGAGAGGCAGGCAGGTGAGGGACAGGGAGCCAGGTCCAAGGAGGCAGACGACAAAGTGCTGCTCTCAGAGCCCGTGAGGTCCCCCATGTCCTGATGCCACAGGCAGGGGTCCCAGGGATTGCAGGGGCCCAGAAAGAAGCAGTCAGGCCTGTCAGCTGAGACGCAGTGGGAGGGGGCCTTCACCACGTGTCCCCGGCCGGTGGCCTCGTTACACTCAGATGTGCAGGCCTGCAGGTGGGTGGAGAGGGTGCACGGTCAGGGCCTGGGGGGACCCCAGGTGCAGGAGGACAGAACCTGTCCCTCCTCCCTCAGACTATGGAGTCCAGACCCCAGCCCCTCCTCCCTCAGACCCAGGAGTCCAGTCCCCAGCCCCACCACCCTCAGACCCAGATGTCCAGGCCCCCAGCCCCCCCTCCCTCTGGCACAGGGGGCCAGGCCCCCGCCCCACCTCCCGCAGACCCGGGCGTCCAGACCCCCACCCCCGCCCCCCGCCCCCCCCGTGTCCCCGCCCCCGCCCCGCCGCCCACAGCCCCCGGGGGCCGGCCCCCCGGCCCGGCGCGCGCCGGACC
>CAUYQU010098431.1:0-43323 GCA_963574635.1 Cheracebus regulus | reverse complement strand
AAAAAAAAAGCACTTTCTTCAATAGGACACAGGGAATATGATCACTCAGAGATGAGCCCACAATGTGAGGCATATGCAAAGACCAAGAATGTAACTGCTCATTGAACATATTACACAAAATCCCCTTTCTTATTTCTGTGCTTGGGCACACCTTGGATTACAGCCATGTGTCACCATGCACTGCTAATTTTTGTTTTGTAGAGATAGGGTCTTGCTATGTTGCCCAGGATGCTTTTAAACCCCTGGCCTCAAGTGATCCTACCACCTGCATCTCTCAACGCGCTGGGATTACATGCATGAGCCACTGCATCCAGCATAATAAAAATGTCATTTTAAAAACAGTATTTGATGTTCTCAAGAAAACTTTCGAATGAACTAACTTTAAATGCAAATAGAGCCCCTACCTGCCCAGCAAGGAGGCGGAGGTCATTCTGACCCCTGTTCCTTTCTCCAGGACAGATTCCAGCTGGAGCAGGAGGGGCATCATCAAAGTGAACACACAGGACTTTTAGTTCTGTCAACCATCAGAATCCTCTTGAATATGCGTGACAAGAATTAAAAAGGAAGAGGGTGGGGAAAAATCTAATATTTCTGTTCTTTTTAAAGTTTTTTTTCACTCTCCATCAGTTTAAATTCTGTTAAGTTTTATCTTCACCTTCTAGCCAATTGATAATCTGAAAATGAAGATAAATAGAGTGAGACACTCAGAATTTTCTCAAGAAAGTGAATTAAAATGGCCTGGGAAGTGACTGAGATCTCTTTTTATTAGGTTTGAGATGAAGCGGTGTAGTTCTACGGTTTAGTTGGACCTCTGTCAGTCTAGTTGTTTCTAGCTTTAGCTGATAAAAAAAAAAAAAAAAAGAACTTTCTCTTTTCGACCAAATAGGAAATGACTCAAATCCTGTCCAGTACATCTGAAAAATAGAATTCACAACGTGGAGTCAAGAAGGAAAGAGCTGGCTGACACTGGGCTGGATGTTTTCTGCTTGTCCCTCCAGATAACACGGCATCTCTCACTCTGCCCTCTGCCCCAGAAGACTGGCCATTCTGAACCGCATCTATGACCTCTGCCACTGAATTCCAGTTTGGTTTGGCCGGTGGGAGGCATGGGCAGGAGAAGGGGAGAAGGACTTTGAAGCATTATTCCCCTGGCTCCCTTCATGCTGGGCTGGGGCTTGTCAGCGGCTTTATCCTGTAGGCAGCCTCTTCCTACAGCTACAGTTCTCTCCAGGCTCCAGCAACTGACTCCTGGCCCTCCGCTTGCGCTTAGGGGAACTAGGTAGCAGCAGCTTCCGGGCGGTGCTAGCCCTTGGGTGCTTTACCATCCCTTGTTGATTTCCCGTCAACTTCACCAAGCCTTGGTAAATTGTCCTTTTCTCCAACTCTCTTTAATCTATCCTTTTGAATTTGCCATCTCTTTCCTGCCAGGACCCTGAGCTTTAAAATCTTTATGGCACAATTCAGCTTCATTCTGTGTCACATCTACCTATGAGAATATCCTGATGGCACATTTGACAGAGCCCATGTTTCATAATCATTATGCTGAGTAGAAAGTCTGCAAGTATTTCATAGTGTGACAGTGGTCAGCTTTAGAACCCCATGGTCTACAACAGTGGATCTTAACAACTGAGTTTTGTTACAAAACACCAGTGTGCCAAAACAGAGGTATGCTGGAGTGATTTATTAGTAATGATGAAGAATTGAGTTTTCATTTGTAATAATGAAAAAATGTTTTTTTTATTAAAAACAGGAGTAGATGTGCATTTTTACAATTATGCCATTCTTTCTCACACATATTCCAGTGTGCTTTCTTGAGATAAAGGAAAGGAGACAGGGAGTTCCAACAAATGCACCAGACTTTGCCCATAGTCTGCATGAATCCATATGCCAGTCCACAGAAGTGACCCTGGGAGCATGTACCACATGTGCCATCACTCGTCTATATGTAGTGGTGGAATAAAGGTGGAGAACTATTGTTGTATCACATAACAATCCATTAAGGGAATGCTCTTGACTTGGTAGCTCTACTATTTGTCATCCAAATTTTCTCATCAGTCTGTGTAGCAATAAAATTACTAATATTTCACTAATGAGTGCCTTAGTTGCATCATCTTATTTAATCCTTAAAACAATTCCCATTGTACTAATTAAGAGTTTCATTAATAGGCTGAAAGGGAGGTAGGGTATGGAGGACATTCCACACTTTCACAAGGGAGCTCTAGCTAGGGTATCTTGGGATAAATGTGAGCTGGGTAATAGTTATACCACTCCTTCCCGCTGAGGCTATGACTAATAGATCTCAAACAGTGAATAGAAAAAAAGTTCAAATCTCTTCCTCTGGTCAATTTAACTCAATTAAATTGCTAGATCTTGAGGGTGCTGAGATGAATGAAACACAGTTTTGCCCTCCAGGAATCTGAAATGTAGCTGATAGACAGATATATAAACAAATAATGATGGAACAGTAATAAAACATGATTAAAATGATAATAGAAGCATGTTTAAAATTTAGTAGGGAAACAGATGAGAGACAGATTACTTCTTTAAGAGATAGAGGGCTCTCATGAAAAATTATGTACCGAAGGTGATGGTTAAGCTTGACCTTGAGGGGTGTTTAGAAGTTCAACATTGAAACTGGTGAAGAAAGAGGTATTATAGGCAAAGGACCCAGTAGGGGTCTTTCTTCTCATTCCTGCCAAAGGCTTAAAGTCTCCAACTGCTATTCAGCATTGCATTTCCTATGACCTGTCCAGATTTCTCAGTTGTTCCTCTATGGGTCTGGGGGATTAAAGTACTATTGGAAGAGAGGCATTGGGAAAGGATTGCTGGCTGGTTTTCAGTAAAATCCAACCAGTGGTCTTGGTCTCAGCAGGGCCATGTACCAACCACCTGAGAAAACTAGCTAAATACCCCTGAGTCTGAAATCAGACAGAAATGTACAATCTGAGATGTGGTTCAGTTTATGGGGCCCGCCTCTAACTTGGCTTCACAGATAGCCTTGGAGACAACTATCTATCAGAGAGTCTTGTGGCCACATGGAGTTTGGATCATGAAAGTATTAGGAAAATATTAGGAAAGGAGAATTTATAGTAGAGATTTATCAACTCAATACTATTACTCATAAGTATACTGCATTATATCAGACCAAGAAGAGGAAAGAAGTTTTGGAAGATTGTCCAAGATGTCACAATGATTGATAGAGTTTACTTGACGGAGAAAAGCAGACTTTAAAATATGTGAGTCCTACACTTTCTTATCTTTGCCCCCAGACATATGCAAATTTTTTCTTGCTAAGATCTGAAGGCCTTATTCACCACTGTCTTATGTCATCTGTCTTCAACCGTAGACTTACTGTTGTCTCTCGTTCTTCTAACATGGTCAGTATAGATACCCTCAAAGCCTGACAAAGAGACTAGTGGTTTGGGCAAAAGAAAACCAAAACGCAGGTGGAAAAGAATATGTTACTCTTTAAATAGAACCAGAAATCAAATGCTGAGATCAGCTTGGCTTCAAAAAGTAATAGGATGCAGCAAAAAAAAAAAAAAAAAAAAAAAAGATGCAATAATTAAGAGTAAATTTAATAATAAATATGTGTGTTTCATATAGGAAAAAACCAAACTTTAAAACACTCTGAAAGACACAAAGATAGACTTGAACATATGGAAAGATATCCAAGAACATATCCCTGTTCTTGGTAGAATGACTTAGTATCATAAATATCGTAAAGATATCAGTTCTTCCCAGTTAATGTGATCCCAGCAAAAATACAAATAAGCCTTTATCTGGAGCCAGACAAGCAGACACTAAAGTTCATACAGAAAAACAAAACAAAATTTAAAAAGCATGCAAGAATATTTGGGGAAACGCAGGAAGAAAAGAGCTACCTAACATCTATTATAATGTACTATATAAAACTTCTGTAATTCAGGGTTTTATTCTGGCACATGCATAGACATTCAGACCAACAGAATAGAACAGAAAGTCCAGGAATAGACCCACATGTGTGTGGAAATTTAGTACATGATAAAGGTGGTAACCACAATCACTGAGGCACTGACTTTTAGATGTATGGTGTGGGGACCACTAGACAACCATATACAAGAAGAAACTCCATATGGATCAAGGATGAAAACTGGCCAGGTGCGACGGCTTATGTGTGTGATCCCAGCACTTTGATAGGCCAAAAAGGGACGATTGCTTCAACTCAGGAGTTTAAGACCAGCCTGGGTAACACAGGGAAACCTCATCTCAACTTAAAAAAAAAAATGAATCAGGCATGATGCACACCTGTAAACCCAGGGACTAGGGAGGATGAGGTGGGAGAATTGCTTGAGCTTGGGAGGTCATGGCTCAATGAGCGTGCCACTGCACTCCAGTTTGGGTGACAGAGCAAGACCCTGTTTCAAAGAAGAAGAAGAAAACGAAATCCACCAGTGCTAGGAGAAAATATGGGTGACTTTATAGCATAGATGTGGGGAGATGCTGTCTAAATACAACAAAAAATCCAGATGCAACAAAAGACTCATCATTTGAACCACCTAAAAATAAGACATATTTGCATGGCAAATTAAAAAAAAAACATAGCAAAGCCATAAGATAACTGACAACTGGGAAAAAATATTTGTAACATGTATCACACAGGACCAATACTCCTAATATATAAAAAGTAGCAGGATTTGGGAGGTGAGAATGCTCCTCTGGTTTTTTTCTTAGCTTATCATTTCAGTCTTCACTTCTGGGCTTTCTGTAGGGGCCACTGTAATTAGCTTGCTGTTGGGTTGGTCTGATTTAACACTTCATAGCTACTTTGTTGTTATTTTTTGCTAACTTGTAGATTTACTCCTGGGAACCTGCTTGATTTATAAGTGTTTTCCCAGTTCACATTCTGCGCTGGACTCTGCACCTGGTGTTTTCCCTGGGCCGGCAGCAACAACTGGTTTGCTGGGCTCTCATTTCGCTGAGGGTTCCCAGTGAGACCCGCGCCTGTGTGGGCGGCAGGGGGTTCAGGAAAGGAGGCTGGGTGGAGGGGATCCTTCAGCAGAGATTAATACACTCCAAAATACACTTAGTTTACAGCCATGGAGATTTCCAGGTGTTATTAGACACACAGTTCTTTATGGTATCCCAACAGGGATGGATAAGTTTTCAAAGGTGGGGGGTAAAATAAACAAGGTTTAGGTTATAGATATCTAAACCGGATCCTCATTTTCATCTTTGTTACTTGAGGAATCACAGTTGAATGCACACAGACTTAATTTGATTGTCTTCAAATTCATTAAAGTGTCATGGATGGGCAGCAGGAAGATAATGATATTCTGGAATATGGGAATGTTCTGGAAAATTAAGGGAATGGTGCCCAGATTGCTTCCAACCTCTCATCCCCAATACCCTTCATGTTACTGGAGAGCAGCTTTAACCAGAGGTTCACACTCAGATGAAGACAGACAAATGCATTTCCTAAAGGTGCATTCTTGTTGAACTTTGGTCTGGGTTCTGAGCTAGACTGACTCACAGTTGACCGGTAATTACTACTACAACAGCACTTTGCATTAGTAGAGAACTTTCTGCTTTTGAAAGCATTTCCACATTACTTTTCTCATTTGATCTTCACATGGCCCTGTGACAAAGGCAGGGCAGATATTACTCCCCATTTTACAGATGAGGTAACTGGGGCTGACAGAGGTTAAGAGAGGTGGAGAGACAGACCGATGGAGGACTCTGGACTAGAAACCAGGGGACTTGGGATAGATTCCAAGGTGGCCATTCACCAGATGTCTTGAGCGCATCTTGAGCGAGTCAGTTCCATAAAGCTTTTTAAGCCTCCACCCTAGCTTCAGTTAAATTAGAGATTTGCACAAGGGGGTTGATCCTTGAGGACCCTCTCAGTGTTACTGTTATAAGATTTTACCACTTACCTGACTTCACCAGGAATTACTCAGTGGATGGGAAACAGAATACAAGACCCCTGAGCCACAGACTCCTTCCCCCTCCTCTACCCCACGCAGTGCAGAACCAAGGACTCACTTGGGATGGTGGGGGTGTAGACTTTTTTCTTCAGCAGGCTACAGATGGAAAGAAAGAGCTTTCCTGTCTGATCACAGGAAATTTCTTAAGTTCATTTTATTTTCTGGTAATTTTCAATTCCTATGTATTTTTTCATTAACATTTTCCAGCTTTATTGAAGTGTAATTTACATACTATAAAATCCACCCACTGTAATTATGTAAATCACCGCTTTCAGTAAATACATAGAGTTGTGCAGTCAACATCACTATCTAGGTTTAGAGCATTTTCTTCACCCGAAAAAGTTCCTTTGTGTCCATTTGCATTAGTCTCCATCCCATTCGCCAGCCGGAGGCAACCACTAAGCTGCTTTGTCTCTATAAGTTTGCCTTTTTTGGACCTTTCATATAAATGGAGTCATAGAGTATGCAGTCCTTTCCATCTGGCTTTTAAACTAGCATTCCAAGTGCTGCAGAGGCAGCCGTCTGGAGCGGCCACCGTGAAGACGCTGGTTACACAGGGAAGGCGCGGCCCGGGCTGTAACTCCGTGTAGTCGGCGGGAGCCCTGCCCGGTTAGGAGTTGGCGTGGGGGGAGCCCCGTCCTCCTGGGTGCCGCCTCCCCTACAGGCTCGAAAATGCCTGCTCCTGCTGCCTGGCCTCTAACTGTTCCTGGTGCCTGCTCTGATTTCGCAGAAAAGCTGAGGCCGAATCCGGATGCTTTTGTGACCTGACCAGGTATGTGTGTGCTGGGGGTGGGGCTGACACACCAGCCCCCCGCCACCTCGGCCCCCTCTGGGCACCGACTAGCATAGAAGGGAGGCCAAGGGAGGGCCTGCAGGCTCCTCAGCGGGAGCAGCTTGAGTGCCCTAAACTGCATGATTGACGGCGGCAGGAGGCAGGCAGGCTCCTGGGCAGAGAGGGGCAGGTTCTGGCGAAGCCCCACCTTTGACTCAGGAAGGGCCTGAAGCATGGGGGCTAGGCTCTCAGTTCTGGGTGGAATCTGAGGCCCAGAGTGAGAACTTACGGTGCTTTTTCCAGGCCCACCCGTGGTTGCCCATGGACCAATCAGCACATACTTCCTCCCTTTTGAATCCCATAGAAACCCCCAGACTCAGCCAGACTCAGAGGCTTCAGGACTACCAGCTGCACGGAGGAGCTACCCAGTTCAGGTCTCCTTAGCTCACTGAGACAACCTGCCTGTGGATAGGAGCTACTCACTGCAGGTCTCCTGTCCACTGAGAAACGGACGCTCCTCAGGACGACCTGCCAGTGGAAAGGAGCTACCCACTCCTGGTCTCCTGAGAGCTGTTCTGTGGCTCAATGAAGCTCCTTCAACTTGCTCACCCTCCAGTTATCCATGTACCTCATTATTCTTGGAGGCAGGAGAAGAACTCAGGAGCTGCCAAATGGTGGGACTGAAAGAGCTGTAACACAAACGGGGCTGAAACACGCTCCCCCACTTGCCATGTTGTGAGTTTCAAGCAGTAAAGAAGAGCTGTGGCCCTTCGGGGACAACATCCTAGAGGCTCCCTGAACCATGACTGTGACACCTTCTTTGGGGCTCTGTGGTTTCTGGTGTCTCCAAACTTCCAGGCGCCACTGAGTTCCCCTTATCCAGACATGGGTGGCCCCAGCGGAAGCCACTTGTGGTGCATCAGATCCAGCTGCAGGCTTGCATGAAGCTGTCGCCTGTGCCAGCACCTGGAGCTGCCCACTCCACTGCAGCAGCTGGAGTGCCTGGCTGTCTGCAGTGACCGGACCCTCTGCCCTGTCACTCATGCACCCCTCACCACTCTGGGCCTGGCTTGCCCTTGGCAGGCGTGGGATCTGGGCTGGGAGCACTAGCCAAGTACAGCCTGCCAGGCCAAGTGGGCAAAATGAACCCAGCAGGCAGGAGCAAAACTCAGGCAAAGATGCCACTGGCCACAGGAGTTTCTGGCTGGAAAAGCAACACCTCAAGAATCCTGTGACACAAACACTTCCTTCCTTTGTATGGCCTAACAATATTCTACCGTGTGGCTATACCACATTTCATTTATTAGCATATCAGTGATAGTTCAGTTGTTTCCACATTTTAGATATTATGAGTAATGCTGCTGTTAACATTTGTGTACATGTATCTCTGTAGACATTTTTCGTTTTTTTGTTTTTTTTTTTAATTTCTCCTGGGTAAATTCCCAGGAGTGGAAATGCAGATTGTTTTCTTAAGGTCTTATGCAGTGTTTGAATCTCCACCTTTAACTTTTATACTTGAATAAAAGATTCATAGAAAAATGTGTGGGACATGTAAATATGTAATTTGCTCATATTATATCTGGCGACCTTTTTTTTTTTTGAGACAGAGTTTCGCTCTTGTTGCCCAGGCTGCTGGAGTGCAATAGCATTATCTGGGCTCACTGCAACCTTCACTTCTCAGGTTCCAGTGATTCTCCTTCCTCAGCCTCCTGAGTAGCTGGGATTTCGGGCAGCACCACTGTGCCTGGGTAATTTTTGTATTTTTAGTAGAGATGGGGTTTTACCATGTTGACCAGTCTGGTCTCGAACTCCTGACCTCAGGTGATCCACCCGCCTCGGCCTCTCAAAGTGCTGGAATTACAGGCACTTTGAGTGCAAGTGAGCCACCTGCCTGGCCACCTGGTGGATAAAAGTGTTATCTGTCTTAAAGTAAGACTATCCAGTTTCAATCATATAGACAAGGATCTCTTATTAAATAAATTATGTTTTTAACCCCCCCAAAAAATTTGTATGTCGAAGTTCTGCTTAATATCTCAAAATGTGACAAATTTATAGGTTGAAGCCCTAACCCCTAATACCTGAAGGATGTGACTGTATTTGGAGATTGGGCTTTTAAAGAGGCCTTTAAAGAGTTGATGAAGGTTAAATGAGGTCATACGGGTGGAGCCCTAATTCAATATGACTGATGTCCTCATAAGAAGAGCAGGCTACACCCGAGATGTGTACAGAGGAAAGGCCACGTGAGGACACTGTGAGAAGATGACCATCTGGAAGCCAAGGACAGAGGCCTCAGGAGAAGCCAGCACTGCTGGCATCTTGATCTTAGCCCCAGAAGGGTGAGGAAATAAGTTTCTGCTATTTAAGCCACCTAGTCTGTGGTATTTTGTTATGGCAGCTCTAGCAAACTAACAGTGTTACTATGTTTTAAGAAATCTGCCTTAAGTGCCACTGGCAGGGTGTTTCTGTCATTCTAATCCCCTTCACGTGTCATATTCTCCATTGAGACCACTCTGCTGTCCTGGGTGAATCTTTCACAGCCTCCCCTTATTCTGTCTGTTCCACGTGGGTGGCCTCCTCCCTGCATTACCCTGGTTCATGGTCACATCTGCAGTTGTTACCCGCAGCGGCCAAAAGCCACATCCTCCGTGAGTACTGCCTCCCACTGGAAGCGATTCTGTTCCGACCCCCACCCTTCCATCTCTGCATTTCTATGGCACGAGCTCCTTCTACCCTGCATGTCAGCTGTTGGGTACATCTTATCCTTGTGCTGGACCAAGAATCCTTGTGGACAGCAAAAGTGGTGTTTGTATTTATTTTCCTCCTAACCTAACCTCTGGCTCAATGTCTGACACAAAGTAAGAATTGTTTCAACTAATTAAAAATGAACATTCAAGCTACCAAGATACTTAAGAAATTTCAGAGCTTTATGAAGACATAAAATGCTAATAGTGAAGTACTAGTAGAAAAGGAATGCCTATAAATGTGGGACTAGGCTGGGTGCAGTGGCTCATACCCATCATTCCAGCACTTTGGGAGGCCAAGGCAAGTGGCTCGTTTGAGCTCAGGAGTTCGAGACCAGCCTGGGCAACATGGTGAAACCCCTTCTCTATCAAAAAAATACAAAAATTAGCTGGGTGTGGTGGCGAGCACCTATAGTCCCAGTTACTCAGGAGATTGAGATGGGAGGATCACTTGACTCTGGGAGGTCAAGGTTGCTGTGAGCCAAGATTTGCCACTGCACTCTGGCCTGGGCAACAGAGTAAGACCCTGTCTCAAAAAAAAAAAAAAAAAAAAAGTGGGAATAACGGAGTACATGCATTGGAAAGTCACTGCTAGTGACCATCAGCCAAGCCACTTCTCCACTCAAAACCTCAGCTTCCTTGTCCTCGACTGCAAGGGTTGACCTAGCAGTGGATGATATGTGGCTAACATGATCTATTTCTATAGATTATGGTGAGTTCTACAGGATTCCTCTTTCTGAAGTGCCTTTTTGAAGGGTGGAAGCAGTTCAAGGTCTAAATTATATTACAACTCAATTAAATGAAGCTTAAAATGAATTTTGAGGCCAGGCACAGTGGTCCATGCCTGTAATCCCAGCATTTTGGGAGGGCAAGGCAGGAGGCTGGCTTGAAGCCCGGAGTTCAACACCAGTTTGGGCAACATAGCAAGATCCCATCTCTATTTAAGAAATTTAAAAAAAAAAATTTTAATGAATAAATAAAATGAATTTTGAGTTTGTTTTCCCAGTAAAGCTACTCCAAATACATATAATTTAGAAGTGCTAGTCCATGCTTTCTGGGGGCCCAAACCTTAAAGAAGGAAAGAAGGCAAAGGAACCCATGTCCCCCTCCTTTTGACAATGAACAATTTTGAAGAAACGTGCATGCACACACACACACACACACACACACACACACACACACACACACACACACTCTCACACACAACTGCATTGAAGCTATAAAGCATCATTTTCAAATCAAACTCCACCAGGAGAATGCTTTGTGTGGGAATTCCACCATAAAATAAAATACAAAAATTCCCCAAATGACAAGAAAAAAAGAGCTTGTGTGGTAAACAGCCCCAGAGGGGGCAAGTACTTCTGTGTAAGTGGCCTCTGACTTTCTTGGCCCAAGTTTTCACTTCTCCCTTGGGTTTCTTTAAGTTTTTCTTTCACTCTCCCTACCACACTCAGTCTCCAAGGATTTGCAGATTTTTATTTCTTTAGGCTGATGCACAGACAAAAATTCTTTTCTTTTCCTCCCTTAGCTCAACAAATTTCTGAAAAACAAAAAAAACTAGGAGAGAGCAAGGGAGGAATGGAGGATGAGGCGTGAGTACCACCTGGTCGAACCAGCAGCATGCAGGACTCTGATTCCCAAGCTATTCAATCCTGAACCCAGGCTGGCTGGCACTGCTAGCCAGCCCATAGACACTGGTCTTCTCCCTCCTCCAGTCTTCAGCTGGTCTATAACATTGTCTTCCTGCTTAAGGCTTAGTCCACCCAATTATCCTGCACCATCAAGGGCAGAGGAAGGCCAGGTATGTGGCCTTTAGGAAGTCCCCTAATCCTCTGAGATCTCCCACTGGGTTGGCTTTTAGGTTCTAGTGGTAGCTCTTGATTCATTCACTTGAACATCAATAATGAACACTGCTAAAGCCCAACCCCTTTCAGGCTGTTTCTCAACTTTCTGATTACATGATTTCCAGCCATGATAGTTATGACAAAACTTGATTTCCTCTTTCCCTTATCCTGGTTTTCTTTCCCTCTCTCTATCTGATGGGAAGGGGCTCTTTGGTGGAATAAAAAGTCTGGAGATACTGGTTGTTCCCGTCTATGTGTAAGTGCTTCTTTCAGAAGCTCTTGTAAAGCAGGCCTGGTGGTGATGTAATCTCTGAGTACACATTCTTAAAAATACACAGCCACTCAGCTGCACGCTGAGACCTTGCTGTTATTGTAAATATTGCAAAATATGGGCAGTGTAAGAGGAGTATTATAACAAGAAATTGTATTTTGTGGGATTTTTCTCATTTTGTAATTTATTATACTGCTCTGTTGTAGTAGGCATTTTACAAATATGTCAGATGGTCCAATAGGGTGATTTCTGAAGAGAAATTTTAAATGGTAAAGGATTGTAAGACTAGGGACAATACTCGTAAGATTAGTGGTGCAGAATTACTGTTTTCTGAGTAACTTCAGGGGACCACACATCAAAAAATCCATCTTTACAATGAGGTAATTATCAATGGGATTTTCATTTACTGGTAATAAAAGTTGTCCTATTCCATTGTTTTTAGTGTAACAAATGATTTGAAAATGCAGCAATGACTCTAGGAAAATTGAAAAGACAATTATATATCACAATGATTTGACAAGAGAAAGGGCTTGTTATTTAAAATCATTATTGGAATTCTATTCTCCCCTTAATTTCTTTTCCTCTAACAGGAATTATTAAGTATTTACTAAAAGCTAGCTACTGTATAATATTAATTCCCACAGTAAAGCCTTTTCACTTTTCAAGGCTCTTTCAAGTTCCTTATTCCCTGTAGGAACAACAACCTGTGGGAATAAAAACATATTACTATCCTTACATTACAAATTAGGAAATTGAGCTCAGTGAGTTAAATGATTAGGCCAAGTTTGACTAGGTAGGCAATGGTGAAGCAAGAATCTTAACCCATACCAGCTGACCCCACACATAAACCTTAACTATTTTCCCCAAATGAGAGTAGATATATGAAAACTCACTCTTTTCTTAACCTACCCCTCCTTTTTTTCTTTCCCAATACTTTGTCATTTTTAATTTCATCTCTCTTTTTCCTGACTCTGAAGCTTTTATTTAAGTATACACCCTAGTGCATACTTTGGCAGGACAGTGAAATAGAATTAAATTATAGCCCACAAACTCATGTGTGCACAAAATGTATTTTTTTCTATTTTTCTAGATTCCAAGTAATTCCTATTTTTTTTTTTTTTTTTTGGATTAATCCCTGGGATCCTCACATAACAACCTTATGAGATAGGTACTGCTGGCCCAATTTTTTTTTTTTTTTTTTTTTTAGAGAAAGAAAGAAGAAGAATAAAAGAGGGGGGAAAAAAAGAGAAAGAGAAAGGGGTAGAGAGAACGAGGTAATTCCTATTTTAACTCTTTGTTCTAAGATTATATCTCTGCCACCTGGAAGAAGAAAGCCTCAAAATAGAAATTACTTGGAATCCAAGTAAGGTTTCTGCGACTTCTATAATGTTGAGAGACTTGGAGAGCTTATACATTATTGTGCATTCTTCTGAACCTGCTGTACAATGTATTCCAGAGGTTTCAAATTCAGATACCCATGCAAACCAAGCAGGTAATATAAATTTGTAGATAAGGGACAGGAATAAATTAATTTCAGAACTGTAGTGAACTAAAGACTATCTAGTCTTCAGCCCAGTCTAAAGGTATTCAGTATGCAACAAAACAAGATGTGAACCAAACAAAACATACTCAATTGTGGCTTCTGGACTGCATATCAACCATTAGGCTTTTTGTAACTCAAAAGCCAAAAGAAGATTTTTTTCGTTTCTGATGTGTTACCTTTTTTTAAGGCCATGGATATCAACTGGCCTCCCTTGGTTAGACGAAGGATGACAAAGTAAAGTAGAAATGCCAAAATGTGGGGGTGGGAAGTGGGACGTGAGGAGCCATCTATTACTAAGTCCAGTGATAAAGAATAAGTTGATGCTGGCCTCAAAATCCAAAGCCTTCAAACCTCCTCCTTGCCACCTCTTCCCATGCTTAATCTATATGACATTTTCCTACTTTTCTTGTATTACGTTTGTAATCTTCAGAGAAGGCTTCACGAGGTTATTTTCTCATCTGCCTCTATCTTGTGGGACACTGCCATGAGGCAGTTTTCTGATATACCTCCCAGGTTCCAGAAGAACAAGAGACTTCCCAGCTTAGTCCCCACGCTTCTGTAGGGCAGAACTGCAGCACTATAGCCATTTAGCTGCAGTTTGGAATTGACTGGTCAGCAACAGGGTGTATCACAACTCATGTTGAAGCAATCTGGCCCCTTTTGTTTCAATGCCTTCCTTTTGGTGTGTGAGATAAGGACTCACAGGGCTGACGTCTTTAGCTTCTCTTGTCTTATTATACATGTAAGTAATAATCTGGCTGAATCTAAAATTAGTTCATTATTTCTTTACCAGTTGAATCTGTAAGTGTTAGACTTGGACGGTCCTTTGTGTTTGGCAGCCTTCATAATCTGATTCAGTCAAAGCCTTTAACCTCAATCTATTTTACTAAACAACTATCTGATTACAAACTTAACATACGACGTTGTAAAAGTCTGCTGCTTTATCTGACTATCCATTTTCTGTTCTGTCCAAATACAGTAGTCACTAGCCATGCACAGCTAATTAAATTTAATTAAAAATAAATAAAACAGTAAATCTAGTTTCTCTACCACACTAACCACAACTTAATTTCTCAATAACTAGGTGTAACTAGTGGCTACTCTATTGAACAATGTCGATAGAGAACATTTCTGCCGTCAGAGAATATTCTATTGGATGGCGCTATTCTAGATTGTAAATTCCTCAAGGGCAGAAATTATACTTTGTTCAGCACTATGTTCCTCAGTTCTTAGAATAGGGCCTGGCACATATTTACTAAGCAAGTGGCTGCTTAATAAATATTTGATAAATATGTGAAAGAATAAATGATATGCATAAAAGAAAAAATTGAAATTTCTGAGAGAGAATGAGTAAGATAGAAGCCACCTTGACTGTTTAGAGTCTACTTCTGAAGATAGGAGACCTTTCAACAGCCAATCGACTATATTTTACCAGCATCCCCACTTTTTTGCAATGGAAGCCAGGACTCCCTACACTGTAAGTATTCAGGAGACAGAGGATACAAAATCCTCCCACAGGATTCACCTTGGCATGGTTGGGGACAGAGCTCTTAGCAATATGGAGACAGTATTATTGGAAGCTGAACATGAAAGCCATGCTGGGGTCAGGGACCCCCAGACACCCACAGTGAAAGGGATCAAGTCTATATTACTGGGAGATAGTGACCTATTCGAAGAAAGAGAAGTCAAAAACTGGCAGGGCACCAAAAAGAAGAGGCAGAAAACAAAGAATAAAAGATTAGCAGATCACCAATGCAGATAAAAATTACTGACCAAGAAACAAAACTCTTATTCTCTTTAGGGGCCTGTCGCTTTTGTCATCACTGGCACTTCACCTCTCAGCCAGGTAGAAACATAGCCCCCAGCTCACCTCCCCCTACTCCCATGCACTAAATCCCAGAGAAAAGTGTTTTGAAAGTCAAGAAACAATCTCTATCAATTCATATTAGCTGGACCCTTACTCTGGCAGCCAAGTTGTGCATGTTGCCTCCAAAATAGTCAACCAACAATCTGTTAGGTTGATGCATCTGACAAAAATCTGTGTTTCAGAGCAATGAACCACCTGAAGTGATGATTACTGATCCCTCAGAGAATCAGAGAAAAGTTTCCCTCTGGGATGAGGGAAACAAACACAGCAAGATGAAAGCAGCCTTTCCAGATGCCCTGCAGGCAGATGTATCAGAAAGCAGACTCTCGTTACCAGGCAATGACAGCCCTGACTCCCCAAAACTTACCGTGAGTTCAGCTGCCGGAGGCAGCCTAAAGCAGGATGGCTTGCTGAACTCAGAAGCACTGGATGCTTGCTGGTTGCTTGCTAATTTATATCATTTAAAACAGCCCAGCCTATTGAAATTTGAAATTGTCTGCACAAAAACCATCCACTGCTCCTCCTTTTAAATCCCCAGCGACAGGACTACCAGCAGATACTGCTGAAGGGTCTGGGCAGACTCGTCTCACTAGTCTGCTTTTTAGTTCAGGTGTTCATAATGGAGTCTAATATTTCATCACATCGCTCAGGTTTCTAAGCCTTTTCTCTTGATTTACTCAACTCCTGGCTCTAGTCTCCTTTGCTTTAGTTCCTTCTGTGTCTCCTCCTTTAAGTCAGTGGTCCCTGAACAGTTTCCCCTGGATCAAGGTCTGAAAGAGCAACTCCCAAATTCCAATTTTAGGAGCAATGTGAGCTGGTGGCATAAGACTCACCTGAAGAGCCTGTTAAGATTCCTGGGTCCTGCACCTGAAAGTTCTGACTTGATAGGTCTGAGATAAGGTACTTGCACGTGTATTTTTAACAGGGGTTTCTAATGTGTGTCCCATTCTGGAAACCACTTTTCCAAAGGACAGCAAAAGCTCTCCCTGACAAAAAAGCTACCCAGAACTGGAACTTCTGAAATTCCCATGGTCCATTGTGAATCTTATCAGCCAATGGCCATTGTCAAAATGTAAAAAATGAGCTAATTTACAGATTGTATACTCTGCTTTTGGCTGTGAATTCCTTAAGGGAGGAGCCTTGCCTTTTCATTTTTGCATCTCTTGCAGCCAGTAAGGTATAGTTGGAAGATCCCTGGTCTCTGGATTCAGAGAGATTTAGATTAGAACCCTTACTCCATTACTCTGTGTGACTTACATCAAACAAATTACTTAACTTGCCATGTGCTTCAGCTTTCTAAATTGTAAAATGGGAGTAACATGATAAAATGTAATAAAAGTGAAATATAAGACTTGGGGAAAAGGGGTTGATCTTGGAACTCAAAGACATATTGGGATGCCTACAAAAAGGAGGTATTTTGATACACAGTTCTCATACTGGATAAGAGATACAGGCGAAATAGCAAGGACCCCATATTCATGACTGATTTCCAGAACCAGATCCAAATATAGGAGGTAAAGTGGAGGAGAGGTGCAGCAGAAATAGAAACTGGTTTTTTTCTGGCTTTTAAAATAACCTTTATTTTTAAAAAGTTAATATGTGCATCATAGGAAACTGAAAAACACAAGAAGCAAAGAACAAAGTGATGCACAATCACAAGCAGTTTATAGTTTGACATGTTCTTCTAGATCCTGTACGTGTATAGGCACAACATCCAATTTTATGAGACTGAGATCATACAGTATGTATTATGCTTTTTCACACATCATGAATATTTACCCATTCAAAATCCCAAAGCTATAAGAGTATTTTTTACTAAGGCTCTAAGAGAAGCACAGAAAAGGCTAGGCAAGCCATGATGACTCAGGTAACAAAGTGATATACAAGCTAAACTGGCACACATCCAGGCCTTCTCCACGCTGCTCCCCAGAACAGATAACATCATGGTCAAAGACCCTCACGGGATATAGCCAATGAGAATTTAGGACACAGGCAAAGCACTAGACGTAAGGTGTTCACCTTATACAAGGGAAATATTCGCAGTTGTCAGTAGTACGTGTGAGCCACACACACACACCAAAGGTGAGAGGACATCACTCAGCTTTGGTCATATCACTGAAGAAGGCCTGGAGCAAGCAGAGCTAGAGAGAGAAAGAAAATAGTGAATGATCAGTGTCACAGAGAAGCAGATAGAACTTACTGATTAACACATGAGACATCCCCTAAGAACACCCCAGAAATAACTGTCAGGGTTGTTTTCAGGAGAAAAGATTTTCTGCATTCTCCAGAAGGATCAGGAATTGTAAAATAGAGGTGAAGTTATAAAGTAGTTGGCATATTTTAGTGCTTAATGACTGTTACTTGATTTTCCTTGCAAATAATTGAAGAACAATTTAGAGTGCCTGGACACCCTAACATTGACAAATTATTTTAAATAAAATTCTGTTTGATTTGGTGCATTTGTATCATTTCATTTGGAAAAATTATAGGAAAACTTAAAATATAACAAAGCTATATATATGCATTTTTGCTTAACTAAAATAAAGTATATGCACATGCAAACTGAAGAAAAACACATATGGCCATCCAGATGACATAAGTAAACATATTGTGAAATATAGATCCTGATAGTATCCAAGATGCTTGTGAATTTGCCAACATGCAGATCCATAATGGCAATCACATAGCTATTATGCTATCAGTTCCATTTTCATTCAATGATAATTCATTAAGTTCCCATTATATCCAAGGATGTTTGAATTAATCAGGACCCTGTTCCTGCTCAAGAAATTCATAGTCTACTTTAGGGTTTGGCAAATTACGGTCTGCAGACCAAATCCAGTCTCTGTTTTAATAGATAAAGTTTGTTTATGTATTATTTACAGCTCCTTTCACTTCACAATGGCAGTTGATGATCGTAATAGAGACCACATGTATTTTGAAGCATTTCAGATTTCAGATTAGGAATCAACCTGCATAAATAGTTTTAGTTTCTTTGAAAATCCCTGACTAATACAGCCTACAATAGTAAAATATTTACTATTTAGCCCCTCACAGGAAAAGTTTCCTGATCCCTTGGTGTAGCTAAAAAGATAGAAAAAGTAAAGAGGCAATGTTAATGGAGTGTGGTAAGTACACTTCCAAAAATAAAATCCCGGGAGGACTCACAAGGGGCGCCTAACACATAGCAGGAAAGATTCCTGGAGGTGGTACCTATGAGTGGAGCTTGACACCTTGGTAGGGATTCACTAAACAAAGAAGTATAGAAGTGCCTTCTAGAAAGAAAGACAAATTTATATATAGATATATCTCCAGCAGCACACAGTGCATCTTCCTCAGAAACTGTTCATCCTCCTCATGTGCCTCAACTGGCCCTTTAAGCACCCTGATCAGGTGCAAGGTACATATCAGCTGCCTCCAGGAGTAGCAGCCACTCCATCTAGGGTATCATACCAAGCCACTAAGTGAAGGTTGAACTCCAGAGGGCAGATGCAATGCAGACCTCGGTGGCCTGGAGGTGCAGGGGGAAGCCACGGGGCCCCACCCTCACACATGCAAGCTCAGCAGATTGTCTTCAACCTCTTTCACAAGGGCATTGATCCCATGAGGTAATAAATGTGCACTTTGACTAGGGAATCAGTGGGTTTCTTTTTCTGAACAATACTTCAAGGCTAGTGTCAATCTCCTGATTTCAATGATATTTTAGGGTAAGACTAATAATTATCAAGTTGCCTGCATGATATTAAGGATGGTGCTCAGGTGAGCCTATCAATATTTTAAACCTTTGGGAACCAAAACTTCTAAAATTATTGTTTTGAAGTTCAAACTGAGGTAGAAGGAGGGACTCAACTCCAGAGGTGAGGCTCGGACACTAGGCCAAACTGAGGACTAGCTAAAACAGGGGTGAGGCAGAAGCAGTTTTCTGTAAGGCACACCTACCAAAATGCCGTGACAGCTTACCATGGCCATGGCAACACCTCATAGTTGCCGCTCTTTTCCATAGCAATGAACTCATGACCCAAAAGTTATCACCCTTTTCCTGGCAACTTCTGCATAAACCACCCCTTAATCTACATGTAATTACAGGTAGGTATAAATATGACTGCAAAGCTGCCCTGAGCTGCAGCTCTCAGCACACTGCCTATGGGGTGGTCCTGCTCTGCAGGAGCAGTCACGGAGCTCTAACACCACCAGAGCTGCAATACTGCTGAAGCTGTAATACTTCCACTTGAGTCAGGCTATTTTCTTCTACCCTAACACCAGGTTGCCTTGAATTCTTTCTTAGGCGAAGCCAAGAATGCTTGCAGGCTAAGCCCTACTTTGGGGCTCACCCACCCTACATCATAATGATATGTAAAATATAGATGGTAGTAAGTGTAGTATGAATTCTCACATAATAAATTTTCATATGAATTGAGTTTCTTTTCAGAAATACATTGAATGTTACTTATAGGAGTTGACAATTATTTAGTGTATGAAGGAATGTTTATCCTACATATTCAGGCTATTGCAATGGAGGTGAAATATATTTATTGCCTATATGAAAGAAATATATTTATATGGATATATGCACAATTGCATAAAAATTCCTAACTAGGTAATTTAAATTGTACTAAAATTTTTATTTATTTTTTTTAGCCTCGTGAAGAGAAGGGAATGATAGCAAACATTTGTTATTTTATGCTGAAGTTTATTTTCATGTAAAAAGTTCTCATCCCTCTATTCAAGTTGCTGGAAGAACTTTAATGTTAAACTACTTCATTAGTCTGCAGTGAAGATTGAGAGATAACATGCAAAGCACCTTTCATTTATATAGTAAATGGTAGCCAGTGTTATTTTCTGTTCATTCATTTAACAAATATATAGTGTGCACTGAGGTTACAGCACTGGACAGAACAACAATTTCCGCCCTCACGGAGCTTACATTCTAGTATGGACCACAGACAATAAACAATGATCACAATAAGTTACAGGATACTGTATAAGGTGATAGTAGAGCAGTGTGAAAGGGAAGATGGTATGGGTGGGAGGAAGGGAATACAATATTGAAAAGGAGAGCAAAGTCATCTTTATAATTCAAGATTTGACCTTCTCTGTCCTCCAGCCCCTTTTCCTACGCTTTCTTCTTGTCCCCAGCAGGAAGAGCCGCTCTCTCCGCTAGGTATATTCTGAGAACCCAGGTCAGGCTGCAGCTGCGAAAGAAGAGGCTCAACCAGGGAGGAAAACACCGAGTTACCACCAGAAAAGAGGCAACTACCTAGCAGCAGCCGCCATAGGGGCCTGCCCACCTGTGCGCCCGTCCCCCTACCCAGTTCACAATGCAGCCTGCTTCTGCAAAGTGGTGCCATCAACGGGAAGATGTCCTCATTAAATTTTGTGTTGAAGACGGTAAAGATGTTAACGTAAATCTTGAAAAATCCAAACTTACATTCAGCTTTTTCGGAGGAAGTGACAATTTTAAAGATTTAAGGAAATTTGACCCTTGTCACTGTGTTGATCCAAATGATTCCCTGCATCAAAGAACAGATAGATCAACTTTATATTGTTTACAAAAAGGAGAATCTGGCCAATCATGAGCCAAAGTTAACAAAAGAAAGGGCAAAGCTTAATTGGCTGAGTGTGGACTTCAATAATTGGAAAAGCTGGGAAGATGACTTGGATGAAGACGTGTCTAACTTTGATCATTTCTCTGAGATGATGAACATGGGTGGTGAGGATTTACCAGAAGTCAGTGGAGCAGATGTCGAGTCACAAGATAGTAATGAAAAAATGCCAGATCTGGAGTAAGGAATTTTGTCGTCACCTGGATTTTGAAAAAGAAAAGTAACTTCTCTGTAAGATTTCATAATTCAGAGAATTCCTGAGTTGACAGTTCTGAAAGCATTTGCTGTATTTGCTTACTTTAACCCATTTGTCAACTTGTTTGTGTTTTTAAAGGCTTCACTGAGGGTTGATATGTACCAGTGTGTGGGCAAGTCGAAGTCAGCTAAGGCAGTAACCTTATGCATGAACATTCCCAGACTTCCATGAAGCTGTTGAGGTCCTAGGTAATTGATGTAGCAGTTGTGATAAATGAAATATATCATCTAAGTCTCCTTTTCTTCATAATGTAGATACTGATGTGATAGGAAGCTCTCAGCTTAGGCAAAGATAACTAAATTCAGGGTATAGAATATGGACTCAAAAGCAGATGAAGCAAATTGGCTGACACCTTAAACTGGTAACCTGCTGTTCTTGTGGTATACACTTCAGGACTATTCCACTAACATTTAGATTTCAAAAAATTCACTTCACACAATTGTGTGTAAGTGATCACTTGTCACTGTGCCAGATGTATCATAGCTAAAATGAGTAAACGCTGTACCGTAGATAGTTTCTGAAGCCTATACATTTGTATTGTTTGTCCCATAAGCTTTTAATTCTCTTAGCATGGAGGATGAAGGAAGCTGTGTATTGTTGCTTGAGACTCTGCAGCTTTAGACCAGACTTGTATTTGCACTGGAAGTATGGCAAATGACTGAAAAAATGTTACGCTTTGGATTTTTAATGTCCTTTTTTTTTTATTCTGCTTGTATCAAGGCTGAAAACCTCAATTTATGTTAATGACAGTAGAGATATTTTTTACATCTACATTCTTTCTAATAAACTGCTGGAAGACCTCTTGGCTGTCCTTTTAAGTGTCTGGCTTACTGTAATTTTATGCATTTACCATTTTACTATAATGTATTTTTATTTGAGAAAGAATTTAGGATTTTTCCTCTGAAAAAAAGTCTTGCTGCAGTGTCACAGGAAACCTTTTAGAAGTGGATCTGTAATAAAAAAATTTAGATGCACTTTGCTGCAGTTGGAAAATAAAGCATTGTGATTTTATTGAAATAAAACTGTGTTGTCCTCCTCTAAAAAAAGATAATAATAATTCAAGATTTGAACAAAAACAAGATTTGAACAAAAACTTCAAAGAGGTGATGAAATTGTTCATCTCTACAACAATATTCATGACTTGGACTGGATATGCAAGTTAATATACAATGCAAATTGATCTGCTGATTTGAACAACCTGAATTTATACTTATAAATCAAATTTATATTAGTCAGTGTTCTTCATACAAGACAGTATGAGTATGGCCATAGCAAATCTAGCAAGGTGAACTAATACCTTAATCATAATATATTGGATTCTTTTTAGCTTTTGAATTACCAAATTTCATCAGAAGTTTCTGAAAACAAGCTATTGTGAAGAGTCATTTGAAAGAGTTGAAAAAAATCAAAGATAATTATAAGAATTTTCCTGACCTCTACCTCTAATAGGAATATTGTGGCAGCTTAGTGCTAAATTACCCCACTCCTCCTGAAAACCAACCAGAGTTACCAAAAAAGGCACACTTTCAGTGAAACCAGAAGACAGATAAATCTAACAAATGACAAATATTCCCTCCCAGAAAGAGACCGCACTATGAGAAGCGGAAGCACCTGTGAGGAAATCAATCTCCAGGTAAGGCAGAAAGAAATTTCAGAAATAAAGAGTGGGGCCATAAGTGGCAGAAGTCAGTAAGCCATCAGTAACACTAATGGCTGTGCTGAGATCCTCCTTCAGGAATCAAAGATTTGTAATCCAGCTGTTGAAAGCACGGCTGGGAAACAGCATCCAGCTGTCAGCCATCTTCAAGGATTACCTTAGCTGAATAAAACCACCTAAGGTATGCCCCTAACACAACGGCTATTATCAAAAAAAAAAAAAAAAAAAAGAAGAAGAAGAAGAAAGAAAAATAAGTGCTGATGAGAATGAAGAGAAATTGGAACTCTTGTGTATTGCTGTTGGAAATGTAAAATGGTGGAGCTATTATGAAAAATGGTATGGTGGTCCCTCAAAAAATCAAACAGAATTACCATGTGATCCAAGAATTCTACTTTGGGTATATATCCAAAAGTATTGAAAGCAGGGCTTGAACACATCTCTATATGCCAATGTTCATAGCAGTATTATTCAAAATAGTCAAAAGGTAGAAACAATCCAAATGTCCATCAACAGATGAAGGACTAAATAAAATGATGGGTAAATACACATGCAATGGAATATCGTTCAACTGCAAAAAAGCAAAGAAAATTCTGACACATGCTACAAAATGGATAAACTTTGAAGACATTACATTAAGTAAAATAAGCCACACACAAAAGGTCAAATAAGGATTCTACTTATATGAGAAACCTAGAATAGTTAAATTCACAAAAGCAGAAAATAAAAAGGTGTTTTATAGGAACTAGGGGAAGGGGAAAACATTATTGTTTAATGGATATAAAGTTTTAGTTTGGAAAGATGAAAAAGTTCTAAGATAGACAATTGTAATGATACTTGATATCAATGTGAATGTACTTAATGCCACTATACAGCACATATATTATAGAACTAAAAATTTTATGTATATTTTATGTTGTATCTATTTTATCACAATAAAAAGTCAGTATCTTTTACCAAGTCTTGTTCATTTTTTTTAATGAAGCAAAAATTTATATAGTTTTTTTTGCTTTTAAAAAATTTTTATTTTAGATTCAAGGGTAAGTGTGCTGGTTTGTTTTATAGGTAAACTCATGTGACAGGGATTTATTATACAGATTATTTTGTCACCCAAGTACTAAGCCTAGTACCCAATAGCTATTTTTTTCTATTCCTCTCTTTCCTCTTACCCTCCACCCTCAAATGGGCCCCAGTGTCTGTTGTTCCCCTCTTTGAATCCATGTGTTCTCATCATTTAGCTCCCACATATAAGGGAAAACATGCAATATTTGGTTTTCTATTCCTGCGTTAGTTTCTTCCAACTCCATCCATGTTCCTGCAAAGAATATGATCTTATTCTTCTTTTGAGGCTGTGTAGTATTCCATGGTATATATGTATCGAATTTTCTGTATTCAGTCTACCATTGGTGAGCATTTAGGATGATTCCATGTCTTTGCTATTGTGAATAGTGCTGCAATGAGCATATGCATGCATGTATCTTTATGACAGAACAATTTCTATTCCTTTGGGAATATACCCAGTAATGGGATTGCTGGGTCAAATTGTAGTTGTGTTTTTAGCTCCTTGAGGAATTGCCACACTGCTTTCCACATGGTTGAATTTTATACTCCCACCAACAGTGTATAAGCATTCCCTTTCCTCTGCAACCTCACCAACATCTGTTATTTTTTGACTTTTTAATAGTAACCATTCTAACTGGTGTGAGATGGTATCTCATTGTGGTTCTGATTTGCATTTCTCTAATGATCAGTGACGCTGAACTGTTTATATGCTTGTTGGCCATATGTATGTCTTCTTTTGAAAAGTATCAGTTCATGGCCTTTTCTGTTTTAACTCTGGCAACAATAATGTGCCAGATTGAGGGTTTTTTTTTTTAAAGATTATATCATGTAACTTAATTTTAAATATTTTTTTATTTCCCTGGTATGTGAAAGGCTAAAAAATATAAAGAACTGGTTTGGATTGGAAATATCCATCATAATATAGAAAAAATATATTATACTAGATATCAATAAAAATCCAGGTTGTCTTTTAAACAGTTACCAGGAATAATTATATATCCATTATAGTACTACTAAACTTTCCACAAAGGAGATAATTTTGATTGTGATTAAACTATTATGTGGAAAAAGGAAATTTTAAAGATTCTTTTTATGAAAGAAGTACATTGATATAATATCTAACCCGAAAATGTCATGAAAAAGAAAACAACAGTTTAATCCCATTTATTAATGTTAATTAAGAATATATCATAACCAAATGAGTTTTATTTCATAAACACAAAGATGACTAAATACTAAAAAAAATTTATTCCATTTAGATATTCAGAGAAAAACCATAGAATTATTTCTAGTGATGCTAAAAAAGCCCTTGAACAATTCAAAAAATTCTTAGTTAAAAAAAAATTTCATAGAATATAAATCAAGAGATATACATTACGCCAAACACCAACATCATATCATAGAGGCAGAAACATTCCTCCTAAAGTCCAAAAGAGGAAATAAGAAATTATACCCATTATGACAAAATGAACAAAGAAAGGAAGGTACCCTTTGTGGTGTCAGCATTGTAGTAAGCAGAAAATCTTTAAGGCTCCTTAGAACATCCTGGTTGCTGGCAGCCATTTCTTTAAGACTTTACATAGCATTAAAAAAGCAAAGAAAGCCCTAACCAAAATAATACTACCCACTTAGATATTGCTGCAGTTAACATTTTTCAGTCTTCGTGGACTTCTTGCATTGTGGTAACCTAGTGCTCACAAGCCAAAACTATATAACTTTGGACTGGAGGTGTTAGCCATTACAATTACGTGATTATTACTCATAGTCAAAGGAGATGTTCCTACTGACTGGGTCTATGAAATATGACCACTTCTATAACTGAGAGAGGAGAGGGGCTATTAGTCTTACTCAACCAAATGGAATGATTTTACTCCAAACAGAGGGAGTATCAGAAAGCAGATAGACAGAAGAGTTTAGGCACACACAACCAAAGTGTCCTCATGTTACTTCCACTACTCTAATTCCTCACTGGCTCCCTACCTGCCTAGAAAATGCTTCAAAATATATTTCTAGTCATTCATCTTCACCTTCCACTTTCGTACATTGCAATTTAGTAGCTCAGAAATATTTGGGCTGTGTCTTGCCCCTTAGAGAAAACCCCTCAAAGTTGACTTTGGACAAGGTTATTTGGATTTCACTATGCCCAGGACCATAAAATTATGTCCTGAAAGCCAAATAACCTACAGCCTAATTTTGTACTACTTGTGGGTTAAGAATGGTTTTTATATTTGTAAATAATTGAAAAAAGAAAAGAAAAGTACTATTTTGTGACGCAAAGACTATATGCAAAGTTTAGTGTTCATACATAATGTTTAATTGAAACACAGACACGGTCATTCATTACACACTATCCATAGGTGTTGCTGTGGTACCATGGCAGAGCTGAGTAGTGGTGACAGAGATGTTATGGCCTGAAAAACTGAAAATATTTACTATCTAGTACTTTACAGAAAGATTTTGCCAGCTCCTAATCTAGAGACACACAATCCCCTCATCATGGCTGTGTCCCCAAGTTGCAATTCTGTGAATTTCATATGATTCCTTTCTCATTGCTGAAAATGCCAAAATGCTGGACATGTTTAAGTGCAAAAATAAGTTTATTTAATTTCATTAGCATTTGCTGAATTGTTGATTATAGACTCATTCTATGATCTTATATCCATATCAACTTCCATATTGCCTTAAAGTAATAGTGTCTTTTCCCAGATCTAGTTTTCCAATAACAATTACATTACCATTTTCAAATATGAGAGCACTAAGCATATTTAATTTGAGTTTTAGGACATCAACAAACGTCAACCTCTGATTCTTTTCACATTTGTTTGGTAAGCCAGGGCATTCTGTGGTTTATCAGTGGTAGCTTTTTCCCCTTATGTATTGCTATGATTGTAAACTGGAATGCCTTAGGTCACGTAGAACTTTAAGTTTATTTCTACAAATATGGGATTCTCAGTGTATGATATTGGGTTAAGTGGAAACCATTTTTCCCTTTTAAAATTAAGGTGGCCATTCTCAGTCCTCTTTCCTTTCTCTAGCTGTGACTTCCTTCTTACAATAAGTCATCAAAGACATTCCTCTGTGAAGGATAGCAGTGTAGGAGCTGGTGAAGGAGACTGTCCAGAACTTCCCACTCATGAATTCTAAGTTTCTAGTGCAGAAGCTGCAGTGCTCCTCCCAGACCTCATAGCTCAAGGACTTTCCCTTGCTGCAATATTCCAAGGATACTGGTCTTATGTCTTGGGGTTGATGACAAAAGACTCCCATGGATGATGGAGGTCTGAACCTTCCCCAAGTGGGGAATGATGAGCTTTTTTGGGAGACCCACAATGACAAGAAAACCCTTCCCTTGTAGCACCACATGTCTGCTGAGTACAAACTCCATGAAGCCAATGTCAAGGAGTCAGAAATACCATCAGAGGAGGGGTACTGTGACTTTACTAGTAGACCAAATGAGAACTGTTACTGCTGTCAACTTCTGTGACAACAAAATGAACAAAGAAAGGAAGGTACCCTTTGTGGTGTCAGCATTGTAGTAAGCAGAAAATCTTTAAGGCTCCTTAGAACATCCTGGTTGCTGGCAGCCATTTCTTTAAGACCTTACATAGCATTAAAAAAGCAAAGAAAGCCCTAACCAAAGTAATACTACCCACTTAGATATTGCTGCAGTTAACATTTTTCAGTCTTCGTGGACTTCTTGCATTGTGGTAACCTAGTGCTCACAAGCCAAAATAATGACAGTGGCCTATCTTCAAACAATTGAAATTTCAAACCTGCTAAAATTTTATTAAAGATGCCTAATTTATTAAAGATTAAATATAACCATTAAATCAGAAGAAGTTCCAGAGTCTGCAGTTATGGACTGCAGTTATGGACTATAATAACAGAAAACCCAGCCAGGCATGGTGGCTTATTATGCCTGTAATACCAGCACTTTGGGAGGCCAATGCAGATGGATCACTTGAGGCCAGGAGTTCAAGATCTGCCTGGCATAATTAGCAAAACCTGTCTCTACTACAAATATAAAATTAGCCGAGTGTGGTGGCTCATGCCTGTAATCCCAGCTACTCGGGAGGCATGAGAATCACTTGAACCTGGGAAAAAGAAGTTGCAGTGAGCCAAGATTGTGCCACTACCCTCTAGCCTGGGTGACAGAGTGACACTGTCTAAAAAAAAATAAAAACAAAAACAAAAAACAAACAAACAGTTAATAGAGATGGTCTGTCTTTATCATGGGATCAAAAATTGCCAATTTTGGGGCAACATTAAATCTTACCAATTTGGCAAGTAATATAAAAATTGAAAATGATGGTTGTCATGTCAACTAGGGCCAGATAGAAAACTAAGTGAATGACAACAGTTGGGTCCAGGATGCATCTCCTAAAATGGCTGAAAATGAATCCAAAGGTCAAATAAGTGTTTGCTGGGAATAATATGGGATCCCAGGGAATTCAATATACTAGGAAACATGGAGGAAAAACCAAACTACAAAGAGATTTATTTATAACACATCATCTAATAATGAATCAAATTTGGAAGATTAATCAATGATGGAGCCACCTATTGCCTTTTCAGAGGAAAACAGGCTACTCAGATTTGGGTAGAAATCTTGGAAGAACCAGATACGGACGTTGCTCTACTCTCAGAGCCAGATGATGATAAGAATGTATTGGCTGAAGCTGGGTCTAATCAAGATGGAGGTGATGCTAGAATGTCACATGATTTTATAATAAATATGGTTCGACACCTGACACTTCAAATGACTTCAAGTATTAATTGGTATCAGATGCTTCAAATGATTTCAAGTATCAGGTCCTTCAAATGATGTCAAATATGGATTATTGCCAGAATCTTGGCCAAAACAAGAAACTTGGGGAAATGGTGAATCATTTGTGTTAAGCTGTTCTTGTGTTGCTATGCAGAAATGCCTGAGACTGGGTAATTTATAAAGAAAAGAAGTTTAATTGGCTCATGGTTGTGCAGGCTTTACAGAAGCATGATGCTTGCATCTGCTTGGCTTCTGGGGAGGCCTTAGGAAGCTTACAATCATGGCAGAAGGTGGATGGGGAGAAGGTATCTCACATGGCAAGAGAGGAAGCAAGAAAGAGTGTGAGGGTGAAGAGGAGGTGCCACACACTTTTGAACAGTCAGATCTCTTGAGAACTCGTTCACTATCATACTCTCATGAGGACAGTACCAAGCCATGAGGGATCTGTCCCCATGACCCAAACACCTCCCACCAAGCTCCAGTTCCAACACTGGGGTTTACATTTCAGCATGAAATTTGGGCACAACAAATATCCAAACTATATCACCATCTCTAATCATGAATAAGTTAAAATGCCATCATAGTAGCTCTGCAGCCAAATGCAGGCAAACACTAAAAAGGCACTTGCTTATTCATACAGGAGTGAGATCATTTAGCTGTGATATTTTTACACTTGAAGAGAACACATAAAAAGATGTTTCTTGGTGCGTAAGAAGGATAAAAATGCAAATGGATGGTGTGTAAGAAGATCGTGTTAGCAGCCAGTGTTGGAATAAGACATGGATCTTGACCCTATGGTGTTTGTGTAGACTGTACAGATAAATCACAACTAGGAGGGCAAGAAAGTGTAGATGAGAGACAGGATACAGAATTCCCTCAGGATAAAGACTATGAGGAGAATGAAGTAGGAGAAGCTGATGAAAAGCAGGTTGATGATGGAGATCAGTATGATCCATCTCAGTGGGATGAATTCGCAGGTGTTTGTATGTCTCTAGATATTTAACTGACCCACTATATTCTGCAAGGGTACTGCATTTGGACATAACACAAATTGACAGTATGGATTGTTGAACTAAAGGCTTACAAAATGTGGTACATGCTAGATGATAGTTATGTTGCTATGAGAACCATATGATCAAAGCCTTATAGCAAAAAAAAATTTTTGATATTTGCACAAGACTGTACAGCAAACAACCATGTGCTTGAACTACATGGAGTCCTCATATATTCAGTCGGACATCAAACTAAAATGTTTTTTATTTATAGGATGTACAGTAACTATTTGGGTCTTATGAAAATATAGTACCTGCCCATATAGAGCTCACGTTCGTGTGCTACTCTAACATGACTGATGGAAGTACAGTGGCAGTTGGCCCCATCACTCAGTTCATCAAACTACTCAGGCTAGTATGTACTAATAGAGTCGTGTTTCTATTTTCATTTTTATTAATTTTATTTTTAGTACAGATTTTCAGTAAGGGGCATTTCAAACTCATTGGTTCCATTTTCTTGTATTTTCCATTAGAATTTGCTTCATAATTTAAACCAAGTCTCTTCTAGTCTTAGTTATTATGTCTCAGTTATGTGCTAATGGGCATGTTTTTAAGAACTGAAGAGGTAATTTACTGGATGAACTAACTGACGTCCTCCATTCCTTCTTTCCTTTTTGACCTGAATTTTACTACCCCTCAAATGAAAAATGATGTTACAAATTTACTTTGGTGAAGTTGAAAAATATCACTAAAATAATTAATAGTAACTTTCTCCTGCTGCTCTAATCTGATAAATTGTTACTATATAGTGTTTTCTGACATGGTACTTGATTTTGGTTATGTTACTTTGGTGCTATTCTTGTTTGCCTTTTCTTATTTTTGCCAGTGTACTATACCTCAGTCCCATTTAGAAGACCTGATGGTAAGAAAAGTTATGTAAATAATAAGTAAAATTATTGATTTTATGATTTATCCACCATGTCCAATTTGGTTAGCTTGTTATGCAGTATAAGTGAAATATCAGGTTTTTACCCTGTGTTCTTTTTAATCATTAAAATTAATAAAAAAAATGTGTGTGTTGAGGGGAGGACATTCCTCCATGAAAATTGAGAGAAGGTCCTGGTAAAGAGATTTGCTTCTTTATTTTCTAGGAATATCCAGTCTTCTTAGAGTTGACTGGTCACATCTGGAATGAGGTGCTTCCTGAGAAATTTCTGGATCTCCTTCCAAGAATGTTCCTGTGCAGCTGCGTGTGGGATCACCTCTCCTCCCCAGCACATTGTCAAATCATGCATGATTGAGGCATAGCACAGAGGGGAATAGGGAGGCTCTATCAGGTGGCCTGCCCCAGGGTAAGATAGCAGGGTCCAGTTGTTCTTCCCATGTCTCTTCAGCTGTCCTATGGCTTGCTCAGCATGTGCTTTGCTGTTGAGATTCTTATCATCTTCGCCCACAATGAAGAGGAGATGCCCCTGGGCCTCTTCAATGGGAAAAAAATATTGACTGGCCCCAACTTGAGTCTCCTTAAAAATCTGATGGAACTCTACTAACCCCAAGGCATTGGTGGATATTAATTGTGGAGAATAGGGAAGGGGTGGATAGATCTGACCACGATATACCTGTGGAACGCCAAAACTAAAGTTGGCCCCATTAATAAGTACAGCGGCTGTGACTTGTTTTAGATGAATAGCCATAGACAGTCCAATCGCTGCTCCTTTACATACAGAGACTACCCCTATGCCTGAGCCGAAGACCTGAAAAAAAATAATAGAAATGAGAAATTATTCTATCCTTCTTTTAGGAAAACTCCACAATCTCAAAAAACCAAAGAACTTCAAAAACAAGTATTAATCCTACCCACAACCCTAGCTATAGAATTCTGGAATATATAATATGTGTTCAAAAGAAATACTTGAAAAACATGTCAAGCTTTATCGACTGTATATTGTGGATTCAGTATTGTGTTCAGTTCTGAGTTTAAAATGCCCTAAAGAGATGCAAATGTAGTAAGGAAAATGAGAAATGGCACGTGACTATTGTAAATAATGTGGTCAGGGTACAGTGACTGGTAAACTTTCTTGCACCAGTTCTGAGCTCCCTTTAGAGGAAAGGGCACCTTGTAGGAAGAGACCAAGAAGGAAAGTGAGATCAGTAGGGCAGAGCATGGAAATTTCAACAGTGGATTCTAGATTAGCTTTGGGTTTCCCAAAAGTTTTCTTATTTTGGAGAAAAATGTCATAAAGGAGGCTTGGCTCAGCTTCCTCCCTCATTGTCAGTCATCAAATAAGCATCCTTAGATCCTCCACCCTACAGCAAGCACTGGTAATCACAGAGAAGAAAGGAACAATCTCTTGTCATTAAGGAACTCACTGCCAGATGGAGAGAAAGGAGGAAAAAACACAACAGTGATTAAAGTATCATAAATTCTGTGATATAAGAATGCATATAGGCCAGACTACCAACTCAGATTAGCAGGGAATAATGGCAGGATCAAAGAAAGACTCTCAGAGGAAACGGGCTGCAAAATAGGTCTTCATATCAAAAATGAAAGCCAAGCTGGAGCAACATAGTGAGACCCCATTTCTACAAAACTAAAAAAATTAGCTGGATGTGGCAGTGTGTGCCTGCAGGCCCAGCTACTCAGGAGGTTGAGGTGGAAGGATCACTTGAGCCCAGGCGTTCAAGGCTTCAGTGAGCCATGATTGTGCCACTGCGCCCCAGCCTGGGCAACAGAATGAGACCTTGTCTCAAAAAATAAAAATAAAAAGAAAGCCAATAAGAAGGAATGGTATTCTATGCCGAGTATAGAAGACACTGTTAATTGCCTACACAGGAGCCATTCTCTACAATTTCAAGGCTAATATGACCTTGATTTTGTGTAATATAGCAATATATCCAGCCCCAAGGGATAAATTCTGATGGATTCTAATCTATTTCCCTTTCTCAGCCCCTCTTCGAAGGCCAACATATTCTACCTAAAGACTGTTTTTGCCCCGTGCAAAACAACACAGAATCATGAAGAGAAAGCCTATATTTATGGTCATTCTTTTCAGACTAAGATGCTGGCCTGTTGACTTAATTCCTGAAACTGCCAAAGTCATTTGGCTAGAAAATTGCAGAAATGTCAATCTAATCTCCTTGATCAAAAACTACACTGAGTTTCTAAAGCAAAGTTTGAACCACCTATCACCAAACCTGTTATATAAGAGAATAAGATGCCTTAAGTTGATATTGTTTAAGCCACCATCAGCCACTTTTCTGGGAATTGTAGTCAAAACATTCCTAATGTATTCACCATGGGAGAAATACATGCAAAAACTGAGAGGCAATGAAGAGCAAGGCATTTAGAGGAACCACAAGTAGTTCTTCATTACTTGATTTTAGAGTATAAGGTGGGAAATAACATAAGAATTATGGAACAGAAAACACCAACTTTATGGTGCATAACTTTGAAAGAGGCATTATTAAGCATCTTCAGTTCTCTTCCTAACTGAGGAGGAGAACTAGGACAAATTTTAAGATGGGCATAAGATAAGACTGAGTAAGTATGCAGAAGTCAGATCATAGGAAGTTTTGTCTAACATGCTAGGAAGCCTGGCCTGTATCCTGTAATAAATAGGGAGACGCTTAAGCCAAGTGAGTAAAATAGCTGTGCTCTAGGAAGGCCAGTCTTACCACTCTGACTTGCACAAATGGAGGCAGAAAAGCCATAACTTATTTCACCGGCATAAGCAGGAAATTATGATGTCCTGAACTAAGCTAACACCAGTAAAAATGAAAAGAAAGCCAGGTGTTCATGAGTTATTTTTGAGTATTGAGTGTATTATTCCCATTTACCAATTTGGTTGGGAATTCAAAGGAGAAGGAGTTAAAGAAAATTGTTTCTTGTGCCACAAAATAAAGCTCTGATTCTCCTCTCTGAGGACAGAGTCTCAGAGAGAAGCATCATTTTTCTAAAACCTTTGTTGACTCCCTGTATTTATTTTAATTGATCTATATTTTAAAGGCATTTTATAAACCAATGTTTGGGATATTTTCTCTACCACTTAGAAATACATGAATCAATGTACATTAATGCCAAACCGATGGAAATGTGAGATATTCTTAGGGTAAGAGGGAAAAAAAACTAAACAAATGGAATGAGTAATATATACTCTCTATTTCCTACCCTGCATATTTAAGAGGGGTGACTTAATCAATTAAAAGATCCTTTCCAGCTCTGAAATTCTGTTTTTTTTTTAATCTTAATTTTTATTTATTTATTTATATTTTTATTTTTTGAGACTGAGTCTCGCTCTGTTGCCCAGGCTGAAGTGCAGTGGTGCAATCTTGGTTCACTGCAACCTCTGCCTCCCAGGTTCAAGCAATTCTCCTGCCTCAGCCTCCTCAGCTGGGACTACAGGCACCCACGACCACATCCAGCTAATTTTTGTATTTTTAGCAGAGAGGGGTTTTGCTATGTTGGCCAGGCTGGTCTTGAACTCCTGACTTCAGGTGATCTGCCCACCTCAGCCTCCTAAAGTGCTGGGATTACAGGCATGAGCCACTGTGCCTGGCCTAATTTTTAGTTTTAATTGACAAATAATAATTATACATATTTATGGGGACAATGTGATATTTCAGTGCATATATACGTGGTGGAATGAACAAATCAGGCTGATTAACATATCCATCACCTCACAAACTTATCATTTCTTTGTGGTAAGAACATTTAAAATCTAATGTTTTTTTTTTATTGCATTTTACGTTTTGGGGTACATGTGAAGAACATGCAAGATTGTTGCATAGGTACACACATGGCAGTGTGATTTGCTGCCTTCCTCCCTATCACTTATATCTGGCATTTCTCCCCATGTTATCTCTCTCCAACTCCCCACCCCCTGCTGTCCCTCCCCTATTTCCTCCCAGCAGACCCCACTGTGTGAGGCTTCCCTCCTTGTGTCCATGTGTTGTCATTGTTCTAATCTTTTAGTAATTTTCAATATTAGTATATTCAAAATTGACTATGGTAAATATATTAGTATTTACTATAGTCACCATGCTGTGCAATAGATGTCCAGATCTTAGTCTGCTTGTCTAATGGAAACTTTGTACCCTTTTACCTACCTTTCTCCTCCACCCCTCCCAGTCCTTTATCTTAATATAAAAGATAGAGAGTGGCAGTTATGGTAAGGAAAGATGGGAATCAGAATGGATTTGGCCATAGAAGATAAAGTAAAAAACAAGTGTAACACGAATGAACAAAAAAATCCTGACTCAAATATGTGCAGGCTTTAATATGTTTCTGACCTTTGCCAAAACAGTAACTCTTGTTACAACTTCTACTACCAAATTTAGGATCAGAAAATTCTGAGTTATTAGAAGTTACTTAAAATCAACAGGTAGAGAAACAAGACCTGTAAGAAAGATCTGTGTTCTATCATCCTGCAGAAGACAATGTGAAGTAGGTTTAATGGAATTTCTCGGAGTCTGGGGAAAAAAATCTGGTTTCCAGGCTTGAATTAATCATTAACTAGCTATCTATATGACATTGGCAGGAATAGTGATGAAAAACTCATGTAGCAAATATAATGGAAACGAGGCAAAGACAGTGAAAAGGAGAATCACATAACCTCTACACTTCTCATCTAAGCTAAGAAGAAGACTCACAATGGTAACATTGACTGACAGTCCAAGGGCAGTTCCATTATGTGCATCAAAAATAGCCATTTAAAATTTTCAATACATCAGTACATTGTCAGTAATTGTTGCTTATTTCTGCAAACCGGATTATATTTTGGTGATCCTTATATAAAAAACCATGTAGTATGGAGATTTAATTTTATTTCAATTCTTATTAAGAAAAAAATAGAGGCCAAGGCAGGTGGATCACTTGAGGTCAGGAGTTTGAGACCAGCCTTGCCAACATGGCAAAACCCCGTCTCTACTGAAAATACAAAAATTAGTCAGGTGTGGCAGTGCGCACCTGTAGTCCCAGCTACTTGGGAGGCTGAGGCAGGAGAATCGCTTGAACCTGGGAGGCGGTGGTTGCAGTGAACTGAGATCATGCCACTGCCTCCAGCCTGGGTGACAGAGCAAGAATCTGTCTCATAAAAAAAAAAAAAAAAAGGAAGAAAAAATATTGATCAATTAACAAGAATTAATAAACTTCAACTCTATCATAGTAGCAAAGTACATGTTTTAAGATTTTAAAAGGCATATGAATTGAAAAGCAGTACAGTATTATGTTTAAGGGCTCATAGGTAACTAAAGATTCATACTCGTTCTTCAAGAAAATATAGATCATCTGTCTGATTAAGTATAGTGATGAGAAAAATGAGAGCTAGTTAATAATTAGAGTTATAAGGCTGAAGAAGTATGCAGAAGTCAGAGCATAGAAAGTTTTGTCTAACATATGTTCATCTTTATTGAGTGGTTAGTATTGCCAGGTTCTATAATAAGAATTTTGCATGCATTATCCTTTTTCTTTCTTTCTTTTTTTTTTTTTTTTTGAGACAGGGTCTTGCTTTGACACTCAGACTGGAGTGCAGTGGCAGGAACATGGCTCACTGCAGCCTCAACCCACCCAGGCTCAAG
Organism: Cheracebus regulus; assembly: GCA_963574635.1. Classification (NCBI taxonomy): domain Eukaryota; kingdom Metazoa; phylum Chordata; class Mammalia; order Primates; family Pitheciidae; genus Cheracebus; species Cheracebus regulus. The sequence continues at coordinate 7,411 of CAUYQU010098431.1, read as the reverse complement.
CAATCTTTTCACCTCAGTCCCTGCCAAGTAGCTGGGACTACAGGCACTTGCTACCATATCCAGCTATTTTTTTTAGTATTTATAGAGACAGAGTTTGACTATGTTGCCCAGGCTGGTCTTGAACTGTTGGCCTCTTCATCTTGGCCTCCCAGAGTGCTAGAATTACAGGCTTGAACCATCACACCCAGCCAATCCCTTTTTAAAAAATAACCATAATATCCTATGACTTCTCTTAACTTCCAAGTATGATTCTCTCTCAGTGAACTAGAAATTCTATTCATGCCTATGTTACTTATAATTCACATGATTTATTTCTTATCCAGTGTCTTTTGCTCAGAAAGACAAAATGCACAGGAAGTTAGCCTGTGCCCATCGTAGTATCAAAAGGCACTGACTTCTGGCCAAGTGCCGGATCATGCTGCTGCACTCCATCCTGGGTGACAGAGCAAGACCTTGTCTCTTAAAATGAAAAAAATTAAAAATAAATTTTAAAAAAACCCAGGGATTCAAACCTACTGAAAAGTAAAAATTACCTTAGGATGTCTCAGGAGAAAGTTGGCAGCCTCCTCAAAATATTCCAAATCTGTTACTTCTGGATTGGAGGGCAGGTCTTCATAGTCATGGTAAGCTAAGGCCAAGGAGGCAAAGCCACGACTGGCTAGCAGACTGGCCCGAATTTCAACCAGCCCACCCAAAGCACCAAACAAATCAATTACTCCTGGGAATTGACCTGCTCCTGAAAAATAACAAAACAAAACAGAATTGTACATGAAGAGAAGGTGTGAAAAAGATAATAAAAACATGAGAACACAAAGCAAAAATGTAAAATTACATTTCAAATGTAATTTTGAAATTAACATTTAAATTTTCAAGTACAGTTCCAACACTTTTAGCCTTCTATCTAAGGCAGAATTAAGGCCCATTGAATATATAATGGAACACAACACCTAAATGTTTGGGAGCTACATTCACTGACATATTTACTCTCTGCAGCCGAGGAGATGGGAATTCACAGTAGTTTCTATACTCTTGTTGTAAAGAAAGTCATGGAAATTAGGCCAGGCTTCTTTTTTTGTTGTTTGTTGTTTTTGAGACGGAGTCTCACTCTGTCGCCCAGGCTAGAGTATGAGGGCACAGTCTCGCCTCACTGCAACCTCTCCCTCCCGGGTTCAAGCAATTCTCCTGGCTCAGCCTTCCGAGAATCTGGTACTACAGATGTGCACCACCAAGCCCAGCTAATTTCTTTGTAGTTTTGGTACAGACAGGGTTTCACCATGTTGGTCAGGCTCATCTTGAACTCCTGACCTCATGATCTGCCCACCTCAGCCTCCCAAAGTGCTGGAATTATAGGCATGGGCCACCACGCCCAACCAAGGGCAAGGCTTCTTAACTATAAAGAAGTTTACAAATAGGCTTTAGGAAATCCATGAAGATCCTGAAATTACAATCTATGCTAAATATGGTGTATATATATATATTTATAGGTGAATTTTACCTATGAGAGGTTCCGCAGGTTTAACTTGGTTCTCAAAGAAATATACGGTTCAAAAAAATTTTTGAAATGGTTGTATTTGCTAAAATCCTGACTTAACACTGCTCTGTTACACTTATTTGACTATACAGTGATGAAATCTTACACCTAAGCATGTGTAAATGATGAACCCTTTTATTCAATAACACCACGCTCATTTTCTGCAAGCTGACACATGGTAAAAAGTAGGGACGACCATAGTATCACTCTACACTCACTCCATATAGGCCACTTTTTTCCAAAACAAAGCAGAACCTACACACTGAAAGAAATTTGCAATGTACTTATTAGGGATATTCTATTCCTTTATAAGTGGTTTTAACTAAGACAGACCGATCCTATCCATGTTTGAAAGGAGTGGCTTGATTTAAATGGGTATTGGGAATTTTTAAAAATTACTATAACCAATTACATTGAATAAAGAAGAAATAAAGTGATGTTGAATATATCTTAGTTATAAATTATTATTTGCATAAATAATTAGGGACGTTTTGACCTTCTGATTCACAAGAATGGGGAACACTTAAAAGTACTGAGTCTTTTATCTTGGAAGAATGTTGCCATCCAGAAATATTTGTGATCTGACTCTACCTCCTCATGACCTCACACAACTCAACTCTCTTTTGTTTCCCCCATAGAAAACACACTCGAAGCAAGAGACCCAGCACATGCATTGTTCAAGAGGGTTCACAAACAGCACACTCTACGCCAGCACATCATTCCAAGATGGAAGGCCTGTACCAATAACAGATTTTTAACTGGGGTGGGATAATAGAGGCACAGCAGTTTGGGCTATTTAATTCTTGGTTCCTACACATAATAAAGTGGTCTACATGCTATTTACTGGGTATTTTAAAAATTTAGATTTATCTGAACAAATGTATGGGTTGTGGTGAATTTGGAAAGGAAAACTTTTATTGCTTCTTTTCTTCTGAGAAATGAACTTTGCTTTATTTAGCCCCATAATAAACTCTGAGAAATGTACCAAGAGATGTTTAAACAATTATTTATTGGTATTTGGAGATTTCTGTGGGAAACTCTGAGTGTTCCAATAAGTTTTGTAGCCATTAGGAAGCATGTTATATTATCTGTTTCATGGAATAGTCTATAAATATGTAATATTTATGAAACTAGAGGGTACAAAGTTTCTTTGCATTCTCTATATTTGCTGCAGTCTTTCAGTCCATCTTATCTCAGGCTTGTTGTGGCAACAAGGTAATAACCCATGCCTAAAGTGAAACTCAACCTGACGGAGCCTGCACAAGGATCTGGGATATGGTTTCTATCACATCAGGATGAGGGTCTTCATATAGCCAGTCTTCAATGCAGAAAAATTTAGCATAAATCCAAAGCTATGTAAATCTCATAATGTAGGGACTCCATATACTATATGTCATCACATTCTTAGACAAGGTTCAGAATTGTTGAGATGAAACTTGAGTTGGAGTGGAATATTACCACATTCTTGTTCTGACCCAAGGTTAACATTGATTGTAAGGCAGGAACCAAGTGTATTATCCATATTCAAGCTAAATTTCTAGAGGATAATGTATTTAAAATGGAAAAACGAGAATAACAATAAACAGAAATTCTACTCACCTGAAGGGAGAAAGAGAGCTCCTCGAAGGCGGCCTTCTCGAACCTGAATTCGTGTGACACCAGGTGCCACATACCACCTCTTCAAAGTCAGGCTGGCCTTTGGAGCACTGGTAGGTTTATTCTTCGGTAGTAACTCTAAGTCATAAAGTTTTAATTGGACCTGAAAGGGGCTATTCATCACATCTCTTTTCAACAGTCTTTTTAATGGCTTTTCAGGTTTTAGGGACCAGAAGAGACCCATGGGGTGGACTCCCACATAATCCCCTCCAAGTGAAGAAGCATGCTCCAGGTCCACCTCACCAAATTCATTGGCCCTATAGTGGGCTTGAGAATAAAACATGTTTCTGTTTTCATCTTCCAGTGATGCCTTAAAACTCACCACCTGAAAGGGAGTCAGGCCTGTAGCTCGGATATGCACTGGCTCATCAACAAGTGCACTCACAGGGGTAGCTGTCAACTGAATCATTCTTGTAGTGTGGCACCTGGGATGATTCCTCAGGAATATCTTCAGCAAAATCTCAAAAAAGAAAGAAGGAGCAATAAAATAAAGTAGAGATAAGGACTGATGAAAGGTGAATTGAATCAGCATTCAGACCGCTAAGAGTCAGTTCTAACCCTCTAGTTATGCAGAAACTTCCCTATATAATCTTCTAGTACAAGACACCTGAGAACTTTTAACAAATTTCTAAAGACAGTAAACAAGCCAACAAATTTTATAACAGTAGTAAACCAGTGTTGAAGCAGCCAAAATATGCATAAATAGTGTCAATACATCTAGAAAGATAACACAATCTGTTATACAGAATCTTTAAAAAATCAGGTACAATGGAGGATAAAAGTGAGATGTGGGGCTGAAAACGGTGATTTACTGAACGTCTATAGATATGAGACATTTGACTTCACACTAATCCCTTCCTCAAGTCCTGTAACAAAGCACCTTGCAACCAAAGCTTTACTTGCAACAGATCATAAAAAAATAGACGATCATGGAATAAGAATACTATGCAGCCATGAAAAATGAAATCATATCCTTTGCAGCAACATGGATGCAGCTAAAGGCCATTTTCCTAAGTGAACTAATACAGAAACAGAAAACCAAATACCACATGTTCTCACTTATCAGTGAGAGCTAAAAGTATTCAGGATACCTTTTTATTCAGATATAATATTTATACCTATTTATGAGGTACATGAGATATTTTGTTATATGCATAGAATGTGTAATGATCAAGTCAAGGTATTTGGGGAATCCATTACCTCGAGAATTTATCATTTCTATGTGTTTGGAAATTTTGAAGTTCTTTCTTCCTGTTTTGAAATATACAATACAATGTGTTAAGTGTAGTCATTCTACTCTGCCTAGCAAACATTAGAACTTACTCCTTCTATCTAACTGTATGTTTGTACCTATTAACCAACCTTTCTCCATTCCCAGTCCTCCACACCAACCCACACCCTCACCATCTTCTGATATATATTTTACTTTCTACCTCCATGTGATCAACTTTTTTTACCTCCCATATATTAGTGAGAATGACATTTGTCTTTCTGTGCTTGGCTTATTTCACTTAACATAATGACTTCTGGTTTTATACATGTTGCTGCAAATAACGTGACTTCATTCTCTTTTATGGCCAAGTAATATTCCATTATATACACATACAACATTTACTTTATCCATTCATCCACTAATGGACACTTAGGTTGATTCCACATCTTGTCTGTTGTGAAAAGTGCTGCAGTAAATATAGAAGTATCTCTTTAATAGAATGATTTCCTTTCCTTTGAATAAGTAGCCAGTAGTGAGATTGCCAGATCAAGTGGTAGTTTTATTTTTAGTTTTTAGAGGAATCTCCTTACTGTCCTTCACAGTGGCTGTACTAAATTATATTCCCATCAACAGTGTTCAAAAAAAAAAAAATTCCTTTTTCTCTACATCGTCATTAACATCTGTCATTTTTGTCTTTTTAATAATAGCCATTCCAACTGGGGTAAGATTATAGCTCATTGTGGTTTTAATTTGCATTTCTCTGATGATTCGTGATGTTGAGTATTTTTTACATACTTGTTGGCCATCTGTATGTCTTCTTTTGAGAAATATCTATTCATATTCTTTGCCTGCCTTTTAATGAGATTGTTTTCTTAATCTTAAGCTGTTTGAGTTTCCTTGTATATTCTAGATATTATTCCTTTGTCAGAGCAATAGTTTGCAAATTTTGTCTTTCATTCAACAAGTTGTCTCTTCACTGTTGTCCTTGGTTGTGCAGAATTTTTTTTAGTTTCAATATAGTCCAATTTGTCTATTTTTGGTTTTGTTATCTGTGTTTTTGCAGTCTTAGCCAAAATATCTTTGCATAGACCAATATCCCAACATGTTTTCCCTTTGTTTTCTTCAGTCATTTTAGTTTCAGGACTTATGTTTGTCTTTAATCCATCTACAGTTGTTTTTTTGTATATGGTGAGAGATAGGTGTCCACTTTAATTCTTCTATTTATAAATATCTAGTTTTCCTAGTATTATTTATTGAGGAGGTTATTGTTTACCTAATAAATGTTCTTGGTATCTTTATCAAAAATCAGTTGGCTATAAATATATAGATTTATATCTGGATTTTCTATTCTGTTCCATTTATCTATGTGTCTATTTTTATACCAATACCATCCTGTTTTGGTTACAATAGGCTTGTAATATATTTTGAAATCAGGTAGCATGATGACTCCTGCTTTATCCTTTTTGTTTTGGTTTGCTTTGGCTATTTGGGGTCTTTTGTGGTTCCCTGCAAATTTTAGAATTTTTAAAAAATTTCAGTGAAAAATGACTGGGTATTTTGATAGGGATTGCATTGAATCTGTACATTGCTTTCAGAAATATGCTCATTTTAAGTATATTCATTCTTTCAATCCATGAGAATGAGTTTTTCTTAAAATTTTTGTCCTCTTCAATTTCTTTAATCAGTGTTTTGTAGTTTTCCATGTAGAGGTCTTTTACCTTTTTGGTTGAATTTATTCCTAAGTATTTTATTTTTATCTATTGTAATGGAATTGCCTCCCTGATTTCTTTCTCAGCTAATTAATTATTGGTGTATAGAAACACTACTGATTTTGCATGTTGATTTTATTTCTTTTGACTTTATTAAATTCACAAAATCTAAGAGGTTTTTGGTGGGGTATTTATCTTTTTCTAAATATAAGATCATATCATTGGCAGAGAGAGACAATTTGATTTCTTTTCCAATTTGGATACCTTTTATTTATTTACTTATTTTGTCTGATTGCTCTGTCGGGGACTTCCAGCACTATGTTCAATAGAGGTGGTGAAAGTGAGCATCCTTGTCTTATTTTGGTTCTTATAGGAAAAGCTTTCAGCTTTTCTGCATTCATATAGGTTTGTCATATATAGCCTTTAGTATGTTGAGATATATTCCTTCTACGCCTAGCTTGTTGAGGGTTTTTATCATGAAGGTATGTTAAATTTTATCAAATGCTTCTTCTGCATCTATTAAAATGATTACATAGTTTTTATCCTTCATTCTGTTGGTGTAATATATCATGTTTTTGGATTTGTATATGTTAAACCATCCTTGTGTCTCTGGGATACAAACACTCGATCATGGTGTATTATCTTTTTGATGTATTGTTGAATTTGTTTTGCTAGTATTTTGTTGAGGATTTTTGCATCTATGTTCATTAGAAATACATTGACCTGGAGAGAGATCCAAGATGGCGGATTAGGAGCAGCTCAGGATTGCAGCTCCCAGTGAAAGTGCAGAGGGTGAGTGGACACCGCATTTCCAGATGGATTTTTATTACCCCCAGACCAGGAGATTCCCAGGCGGAGCAGCCCTATGGGTCGCCAGTGCGGCTGTTGTGGCCGGCGCAGCTGTTTCGGCCGGCGCGGCTGCTTTGGACGGTGCAGCTGCTTTGCCAGCGCCCCAGCGCGGTGTGTCTCCGTAGAAAATACACTGGTCTGTGCGCCCTTTTAACTGGCGAGTGGAGCTACGGGAAGGCAGATTAAAAAGGGGACTGAATCAGGGAGCCAGCCCAGGAGATCCCCAGCCAAAAAAGCGCTACGAATCTCAGCGCCGCTGTTTCAGCCTGCGCAGTGTGTCCCCGCAGGGGAAATCACACAGATCCCGGTGGCTTTTCAACAGGCGACTGGAACACCTGGGAGTCGACCATTCAACTAAAAAAACAAAAGGCTCTGAGACAGCGAGCCAGGTGATCAGGCTCGGCTAAAACAGCAATTGGAAACGCTCTTGGTTAAGAGTTTCGCAGCGGGCGC